>MPUH01000664.1:0-41085 GCA_001970955.1 Stentor coeruleus
AGTCTCAGAATAACTTTAGACAAGAAAGTATGACTGAAGAAATGTGGAACTTTGATTTTTAGTTGGCATATATGTCGATAATTAGCTAAGATTATGTTTTTGAATAATATTTATAAAATGCCAAAAACATAAGTTTAAAACAAAATCATAAAAAATGCGTAAAAAAAAGTAGTTTTAATAGAATATTAAAAAACCAAATCATAATTTTACTTTTATTATTAGCAATATATTAATAACAAGGTTTTGCATATTTTCTATCCATTGCAATATCATAAAGAAAAGTAATAGCTTTAATTGTACTTTCGATTATAGTATTTTCTCCAGGGTTAAAACTAATACAAGGTAAATTTAACACAAAGTTTGTTATCTTAGCTAACCCTCCAGCAAGGTTATCAATCTCTTCTTCATATTTTTTCAAGCAAAACTCAAGCTCATCAATTTTTTTCCCCATATCCAATATTCTTTTCTGTAGTATTTCATTAATTTCAACATTTTTCTTAAGTTCATCTGTAATTTTTTCATTAATATTTTTAAGTAAATTCGTTTCGCCTACATTTTTAATAGGCGATTTATTATAAATTTCAGGATTTTCTCTTAAAGCTAAACTGTTTCTTCTGGGTCTTGAAACATTACAAAAACTTGTATTTCCACTTTTAAGTTCATTTTTTAAAACACCTACTTCGCTTTTTAGATTATGACATCGTTTTCTCATACTTTCTAATACCTCATCAGCTTGTGAATAATATTCCTGACCTTTTTCTTTAAGTTCAGCAAGTTCATGGTCTTTTTTTATTAGACAATTTCTAATGTATTTTATTTGAGAACTTTCTTCTATGATTAGTTTTTCTTTGAGTTTTGAAACTTTTAGTTTGAGTTTTGCATTTTTTTGTGTTAGGATGAGGTTTTGTTCTTGAAAATTATCAGCTGCGTTTTTGAGGATTTTTAACTCGTCTTCGTATTGGCGGCTTCGAGTTTCTGCATCTTTTTTTGGTTGGTAGGATCTGCGTTCTTTGGATAATCCTTGATCTAAATGTTTGATTTCTTCACAGGCTTCTTGGTATTTGTTTTCGTATTCTAGTTTCGAACGGGCAAATTCTAATTTAATGGATTCTAAAGATTCTTCTAAAGTTTCTCGTTTTTCTTTTTCTAGTCTGAGTTTTTTTAAAATTTCTCCATTTTCTGTATTTGATTCTTCGAAATTATGCACAACTTTCAAGTATGTTTCTTTGTAATAAACAACCATATCTTCAGCATTTTTCTTTGATTTTTGGTTTTCCTCAAGATTTGCTATTAAAATATTTTTTTCTTCATAGATTTTATTTATTTTATCTTTGTATATATCTAGTTTTTCCATTGCATTTTTTAATAAGGCATTAAGCTTTTGGTTTTCATTTAATAAATATTCACTTTTTAGTTTAAAGTTTTCTTGTTGGTCAACTGCTTTTTTAAAGTTTTCATTTGATTCTAATATTTGGAACTGTAGCTTATCTAAAGTTTTTTTCCAATTTTTAGCTTCATCAAGTTCATTTTCTAAACTTGTTTTCTTATCTTCAGTAAATAAAAGAAGGGTTTTGGTTTCAGAAATTGTTTTGTTTAATACTTCAACTGTATTTTTAAGAGAATTAATTTCTTTTTTAGTTTTTTCTGATTCATTTTCTTTAAGTTTGTATTTGTTTTCTAATAAAGTGAAATCAGTAGACAGTTTTTCTATTTCCTTTTCAAACTTTTCTTCATTTCTATCTGAACTTTTTTCTAATGAAGCCTGTAATCTTTCTTCAAGGTCACGGTTTTTATTCATAAGTTCTTTAATTTTTTGTTCATAATTTGAGTTGTACAAAAATTTTTTTTCTAATGAATTCTGCTGTTTATCCATACTGTCGAAAATCTCATCTATTTTTTCACATGTGCTTTCTCCTCTATAACTGTTAAAAAGAATTTCATCTTCACTTTCTTTAGATTCTACCATATTCATTTCATCAAAATTTATATGCCCATCACTTTTCAAAGTTAAATTCATAAGTTCAAGTTCAGTTAATTTTTCTTTCAATTCTATTATTGTTCTTTCTAAATCAACTTTAATTAATTTGTAGTTTTTACTTTTGAGTTTTTGAGAATCTGAGATTTGTTTAAGATTAAAATTTATTTTTTGGCTCTGTAAAAGCTCTTCAGCTAAAGAACAATTTATTTCTTCAAGAGATGATAATTTTTGCTGAAAACTTTCAAAGTTGTTTTTTGTTGTGGATTTTAGGGAATTAAACTCTGAGGTAAGTCGCTCATTTTCGACTTGAATCATGGTTGATGAAAGATTTGAGTCAATTTGCTCTTTTAAACTCATAACTTCTTTTTTCAAATCTTTAATCTGTTTGTTTTCATCATAGTTGTTTTCTTTAAGAGAGTCAATAGCTTCTTCTCTAAATTTTATAATCATCTTTTCGTGATTTAGCCTGTTTTCAAGTTTTGAAATAATTTTTTTCATCCCTTGTATATATGTGTCTTTTTCTTGTAGAGCTNCTTTTCGTGATTTAGCCTGTTTTCAAGTTTTGAAATAATTTTTTTCATCCCTTGTATATATGTGTCTTTTTCTTGTAGAGCTTTTGCAAATAATTTAGATTCATCTTGCTTTAGCTTCAGTGCTTTTTGCAATAATTCCATATATTTATATGTTAAACCATATATAATCTAACTAAAACCCTATTAAACTCTTTCACATTCAGTTTTCTAAAAATATTATAAAAGTATAATTTACAATAGCATTTCTTAACAAAAATTATCATAATTTTTAACTCTATAATAAACAAAACAAACATAATAAACATAAATAAAATGCATAACTCAGTAATAAAAAATAACTTCCCAATCCACTTATTTTAATTTAAAAAATATTTAATCACCATCAATTACGTTCTTCCAAAAAACAGTCAAGTTTAAAAAGCACACCAACTTAATCAAATAACCTCTAAAATCTCAAACCTTCAAATATTATCATCAAACCATTATCATTCCCAATTACCCAACACATCCTCTAAAACATAAAAAAGCATCTCACAAATTATATAAAATATTTGCATACTAAAAATCTAATGATGAATTGTAATTCAATATGAGTAACGGGAGTCATCTTGAAGTTAGTTCAATGACATGGTCCAGGGATACCCATGGACTATTTGACTACGAAACAAAAGTTGTCCAAAGACGATCATTTAAAATAAGTGAGACTTCAAGTATTTACCGACTAAAAGACGAATGCTTTACGAGTGATCAAAATACAATATCAGGGTCAACAGGATTGATAAAAATTGAGCCAAAAGCTTCTGAGTTCCAAGTTCAGATAATATCTGAAGACCGTAGCTGTAAAATGTGGCTTGTAGTCAAAGAAATCAAAGGTAAAAAAGTAAAAGGCTATAAACTTAGTAGAGGTGACTGGCTTAAACTTGGCCGTATAAGACTTAGAGTTCAAAAAATCTGCCTTCAGCCAACAAGAAATTCTACAAGCCCCTTACCTGAATTTTTTAAAAACTACGAAACTGAGCTAAACCAAGACAAGTCTTATGAGAAAACAGAGGAAAAAAAGCAAGAAGTTAACAATGAAGAAGAAAAAAATCCTTGTCGAATCTGCTTAAGCGATGTATCTGAAGCGCATGACCCACTTATTTGTCCATGCAACTGCTCAGGTACAATGAAATTCATCCATTTAAACTGCTTAAAAGAATGGCTTAAAAGTAAATTTTCATCAAAAATCTCAGAAAAAGGTATGAGTTTCCATTTAAAAGACCTAACTTGTGAGTTGTGTAAATGCAATTTCCCTACTGTTATCACTTCAGGCTCACAAAAAATCAGCTTGCTTAATATAAACTTTCCTTCAAAATCTTATATTATATTAGAAGAATATATGCCAGAAGGGATTCAAAAACAAGGTTTGCATTTGATATCTTTAGATGATGAACAATATGGTATTATTGGTCGTGGGCATGATTGTGATATAAAAATTGCAGATATTTCAGTTAGTAGGAAACATTGCAAAATCCATTTAGTTGGTTCTGAGTTTTATGTTGAAGATAGTCGAAGTAAATTTGGAACACTTGCTAAACTTAAGAAAAGTTTTACTATGAGAATGAATTATGATGTAACAATTCAGATTAATAGAACTGTTTTTAGATTGTTATATAAACAACCTTGGTCTTGCAAGAATGTTTGTCAATGCTTTGGGAGTAGTAAAGTACTTAATGCGAATTTATCATATTTGACACAGTCAGAATTTAATGATAGCAATTCAGATCATGAAAGTGTGAGGGATGAGTCGAGGCAACAGTTAGAAGAAGATAATGATTAGAGTGGTAATATAAGTAATGATTTTTGAGAAGGATTGAAAGAGGCTGTTGTGGGTTTTAGTTTAAAAAAATGCAAGTTTGTAATGGTTATGGATTCGGTTGGAATTTTGTAGTGATTTAAAGTGAGTTTATTAAATTTTTATATATGGGAAATTATTTTTGGGTGTATAGAAAGGTTTTTGATATAAATATTTTTTATGATTAATATTATAGAATGATTTAGTATAAAATTTGCTGATACTTTTTACTTTTTATTCATGATGGTTTTATGATGATAACTATTTGTTTGAAATACACTGCATGTTATTATTTGATGATATATTACTATCATCAAGAAATTAACTTCAAAAGATAACTTATCATTTGTAAACCATAATATTAGTTCTATATAAAATGAATCGATTAACCAAGAAAATCAGTTTATAATATGAATCTTATATAGCAAATACATAACAAACTTCAAATGCTATAATTAAAAAAAATGATTCCAAGTCATTCTCTATAAATATATAAATTTTACCACTCTACGCTTTTTGTTCCTTATCAAGTCTTTTCTATGACCTTATTTCATAAATACAGTTTTATTATATACTTTAAATGGGAATAAGTTGCTGTAAACAAGTGAAAGTAAATACTGAAGGGATTACAAGGCTTATTGCTGATGGTGATAAGAGTATATTATGGATTAAAGGTGAAAAAATTGGAAGTGGATCTTTTGGTACTGTATATAGGGCTATCGATGTTCATACTGCTAATTACTTTGCTGTAAAATGCATATCTTTAAAAAGCAAAAAAGTAAACTCACCCAAACTTATAAAACTAATACAAAAAGAAGTCAACATCCTAAAATCCTTAGAACACCCAAATATCATAAAATACTATCAAACTGATTTAGATATTGAAAGCAACGAGATAAACATTATTATAGAATACGCTTCTAAAGGTAATTTGCAAAGTTTTGTTTCAGAGTTCAAACCATTATCAAATAAAATACTTCAAAAATTCATAAGAGAAATCTTATATGCATTATCTTACATGCATAGTAAAGGTGTTATTCATAGAGACTTAAAATGTGCTAATATACTTATATCTGAAGATTCATCAATAAAACTCTCTGATTTTGGTTTGAGTAAAATTATAGAAAGCACGTTAATTGAATCAGAAATTGCTGGGAGTTTAAACTGGATGGCACCAGAGATTTTATCAAATGGGCTTGAAACTAATGAAAATAATGAGAATTTTACTGATGTTAAGAAATACAAAGGGTATAGTTTTCCTGCTGATATATGGTCTTTAGGATGTACAGTTATAGAAATGATGACTGGAAGCCCACCATGGACAGACACTTGTAAATCTATGAAAGAGGTGTTAAGGGCTATAATGACTCAGAATAATTTTCCAAGTATCCCAAATTGCTCATTGGATTTAAAGGATTTTATTACTAAGTGCTTTATTAGGAATCCTCAGAATCGCGTATCTGCGGATGAGTTGCTGAATCACCCATTTTTAAATGAAAATTGCTCATCGGTTGTTACAGCAACGGTAACAGTACTATAAAATTTCAGTTTAAACATAAATTATATTTTTCTTTTTTCTAATAGAAATGGTTAAGTTTTATTATCATTGAAATTATATTATTTGTGGTTTAATAATAAATATAAGAAGGTATGTATAGGGTTTATGATTAAAATAAGTAAAAGCTAAGGATTTCATAAGAGTTTTTTAGTGTATAAAAAGATGAGAAATACAAAAATATATAAAATTATTATCTAATACCTAAGACATTAATTTCCTTAAGAATTATACACAAAATTATACTTTATACCTTATTAATAAGAAATATCGATTTCCCCTGATTCTGAATCCTTATCATCAGAAAAAGAATTCGGCTCAACCTTCTCCATATTTAACACTGGGACAACTCCAGGTCTAGGTTTACCTTTAACTGGTTCAGCATTAATCAGTTCATCCGAAAACTCGCTTATCGACAAATTTTTTTTCTTCTTATTTTTCTTAGATCCCAAACTTTCATATATCTCTTCAACTGGGTATCCTTTTTGTTTAAGCATCCAAAATAAAGTCATAAGTTTTTTATCCTGTATTTTCATATTTTTAATCTTTTTCTTCAATTTATCACAAAGTTCTGAATAACTTTTATTTTCAGCAACCATAACTTTCCATGAAGCTTTATCTTGTGGAATATCATCAATTGTTATATTTGTTATTTTTAATAAATATTCTTGAAGTGTTCGAAAATTTGTCTCTTTTTCTTCTAAGGCTCTGCCAAGATCAACATTTTCTTTAGAGAATTTTTGGACTTTACGATGAAGTCTTTTATTTTCTTCGATTTCTTCAGTTAGTTTTTTACTAAACTCAACTATTTCTGATTTTAATTGAGTCGTTTCTGAATAGCTTAAAGATTTCGATTTTAGCCAATCTTCGTATGCAAATTTTATTTTACTTAGTAAGGTTCCGTATATTCTATCTTTAAAGATAATTTCTTCTAATATTTCGCGGTATTTGTCAAACAGATCACTTGAGATCCCATTTTCTTTATGTTTTGTCACAAGTTCTTCAAGTCTAAGTTCAATCATATATGCATCATTATCAAAGCTTTTTCTTTGTACAACAACTATAGGTTTTTTTTTTGTTTTAGCGTTAGAATCGTTGGTTTCTTTAACTTTTGATATAAACGAAGTGCTTAGGTTGAACTTAGATTTTAAATTCATTGTAAACTTAGGATTAAGAGGAGGGGATATCATTCCTGATGGGTGATATAAGGATGGTTCTTTAATAATAGATGTTGAACGGACTTTAGTCATTTTATGCCCATATGGCGATTCAGAGTAATTTTCAGACTTTTCAGGCTGCTGGGCAAGATTTCCTAAAGATTGTTGAGAGCTTAATAAAGAAAATGATGTATAGTGACTTGGCATTCTCTGGTCAGGAAACTTTTTTGTAATAACCTTCTTGACTTTAGACATTAATAATATAATTTTCCAACTCATTACTTATACATCAGCTACAAATTTCATCACAATAAACCCTTATATTTACTCATAAACCACACAATAATATTATTCTTCAATCAAAAACCTAATTTTATCTTATCCTAAAAAAACTCTCTCATACACCATCTTTCCAAAACATTTTATTTTCTTATAATCTTACTCTTAAATGTTAAAATCTTATCTAATTCCTCATCTAACAACATCCTTTTTTCCCAGCATTACTCTGAGTTTTAGGTTCAAGTTTCCTAGCAGCTTGTTTTCTTACTGACTCTTCTGTGGTATCTGTTGTTTTTTTATGCTTACTCATTATTTTTTCCACTAATTGTAACAAAGCTTCATTAGTATTTAATCCAGTTTTACTTGATGTCAAAAACCCTGCCACAAATTTATTCTCTAATGCAAACCTTTGAATAGTCTCATCTGTTATAGAACTTTCTGGAGGTAGCATATCTGATTTATTTGCACATAAAACCATAGGTATTGGTGTCCCATCTGCCATACACACATTCTCATCAACACTATTTTTCCAAGCACAAGCTTGTTTTAAGTTTCCTTCTCTTGTAACATCATTAACTACTATTGCCCCATTTGCATCTCTACAATATAATCTTGATATACCACCTAATCTATCTTGTCCGGCTAAATCCCATAGCTGGATTCTTATTGACTCTCCGTTTATTTCTATGATTTTTAAGCCAAATTCACAACCTATTGTGGCTTTGTACTTTTCTGAAAAAGTGTTGTAGACGATTCTGTTGACCATAGAAGTTTTCCCTACACCCACATCACCGATTACAAGAACTTTGTAAAAACTCATTTTTATTTATGTGCTTTTAATAGATGATGGTATGGCTGTTGGGAATTGGAAAAATTGTGTTTTTTTTACTTTGAAGGAATTATGGATTTTAGTTTTTTTTTGGAGTTTGGGTTTGTTGTAGAAATTTTTGATTTTTTTTGATGTGATTTTTTTGAAGGCGAGATGGAAATTGTTTAGGAGTTTATGATTAAGTGGTTTTGAATATTATATTAGTTTTCTTATTCCCAAACTACCCAAAACCTAATCCATTAACTCTAAAAAAAAATAACTTAGTCTATAAACCTCAAATCACTCCTCAGTCCAGCTGGGTTATCAAATATCAAATTCACCATCTCATTTGTAACTTCTCCAATTTCTCCAGGCACCCAATCAGTAAACTTTTTCTTGTCTAGTTTCGTCGTCACACCATTAAGAAAATTATATCTCCACTGAACCATCATTGACATATCAATATTATATTCCATCTCAAGAACTTCTCTCAAAGACATCCTACTACCTCTCCTAAAAGCTTCAAAAGCAACCTAACTATTTTTTTACTTTCAAAGATATAGGGCATAAGCTATTTAAATCTTCTAAAGTCTTAATAGCCCATTCATTATTCTTATTAGCCAATCTTGTGAATATTTNTAGGGCATAAGCTATTTAAATCTTCTAAAGTCTTAATAGCCCATTCATTATTCTTATTAGCCAATCTTGTGAATATTTCTTCAACACTTTTCGTATTCTCAAAACAATCTCTTATATCATTTTTATGTTGCCATATATCAGAAAGTTCTATATAATCCTAACCAATATCAGGTGTTCTATGATATTTTCTCACAACTTGTAAAGGTTCTTCAAACCTACATTCCTCTATGATTTTTTCATAATTTTCTTCATATACAAAATAATTGCATAGGCCTAAAACATAACAATCAACACCATTAAGCATAATCCCAGTAAGACTTACATATAAACCTATAGGTTTTTCAATAAAATGTGATAAGAAATATGAGGCTCCAACATTAGGAAAAACCCCAATACCATTTTCTGGCATTGAGTATTTAGAAGATGGTAAAGCTACTCTGATACTACAAGAACAAGCTAAACCTGCTGATGAACCTATAGCATATCCAGTCCAGAAACTTACTGATTTTTCAATAAGTGATGTAAGATAAAACATATGATGTAAACTACGCATGAATTCTGGGTTTTCAAGATAACGTTGAGTAACTAGTCTTAAATCTCCTCCAGAGCCGAAAAAACGTTTTTGGATACCTGTTATGACAACAGGTTTAGATGATTTTCTAGCTTTTTCTAACTCTTGGATAATATAGTATGTGATATTAAAATTCAGAGCGTTAAATGCTTCAGGCCGAGAGATTTGGAGGATAAGAGTGGAGGATGAAGGGATTTTGTTCACTAAAGATGTGACGTGATTACTTATCATCTTTAGTCTGTCCATGATGTTTTATTATTTAGTTTTTTTATTGGAGTTGAGATGAAAGAGTAGTTTTTAGGGAATAAGGATTATAGTGAGATGATGTTTGGAGTTAATAGATTGTTTTAGGGTGGTATTTTATTGATTTTATAGTTTTTGGATATACAATTTGAATGAAAAACTGAAATAGTTTTGTAAGGATAGATAGGATAAAGTATTTTTGAGGCTGGTCTTGTTTGAATGTTAGAAATATTTGTGTTTTTTCCAAGATAAATGACTAATTTGAATTTAAGGGTTGCTATATGGTTAGGCCGAGTTTTAAACTTTACAAGTTTTTTAGTAGTTTTTTAAGTGTGAAAGTATATGAGGACATACAAAAATAAAAATACCCTAGGATGATTGATATATTTTTTGTTATTTTAACTTAGTCAGTGTTTTTATAATATAATTTAATATCAAAATTAAGTAAATTTGAATAGAAAATAGAGGTAATAAAAAATGGGATCTGTGCCATCAGCCAAAAAAATTTCCTCAGTAAAAACATCAGATTTAAGCGAACTCATCACTCAAATTAAATCAAAATCTCCTGATGCTATTAACCATATTAAGCAGCTGCAGAATTTTAAAAAAATCGAAGTCTCTGAGGTAAAATATATTAAGAATCAATGGAGTCTACTTCATCTTGCAAGTTGGTATGGGAATTATCCTCTTTGCAAAGAATTAATTAAACTTGGAATCGACACTAATCTTTTGGATAATGTATTTTATAATTAGCATAAAGAAACTCCTTTACACCTTGCTGCATGGAGAGGACATTTCAAAACTGTTAAAATTCTCCTTTCAACTTCAGATATTGGAAAAGTAAATGTTGTAAGTTATATATAGAAAGGAGAGTCTGCAAAAGATCTTGCACGCGAAAAAGGATATAAAGATATTGTTGAGTTAATAGAAAATTTTAAAGAAAATGCTTTGACGATACAAGAGTTGATATAATAAAGATAATTAACTACTGAATTTTTTTATCAATCATACTATTAAAATCTATCTAATTTCCTAATCTATTCCGAAACAGCAAGCCTAGATAATAAATATTCACTTTCCTCCGGTCCTGTATGTTTTATCATCTTCATCAAATGTGACTCTGGTTCATTAATCAAATCTCTTGGATGTCCTTCTTGCACAGCTTTTCCTGCCTCCATAATAATCATCCAATCACTTTCTATAACTGTTCTAAGCCTATGCGCAACAATCAAAAGTGTGCTTTTTTTAAATCTTTTTAATAACTGACTTTGTATAAATTCATCTGTTTCACTATCAACATTAGCAGTTGCTTCATCTATCATCACAATTTTATTTTTTCTTAAAATAGCTCTAGCTAAACAAACAAGTTGTTTTTGTCCAGCTGATAAACTTAATCCTTTTGAGTTTATTTGCGATTCAAGTCCTTCAGGTAATTGTTCTAATAATCCACCAAGTCTAACTTTTTTAAGGACTTTAATTATTTCATCATCAGAATGATCATGAAATGGATCAAGGTTATCTTTAAGACTTGCTATAAAAAGAGTTGCGGATTGAGGGATTACAGACATTTGCTTTCTTAAGTCATGAAGTCCTACTTTTAGATAGTCTTGGTTGTCTATAAAAATTGTTCCTTGTTGAGGATTTGTTAAACGGAAAAGAACTTGCATTATAGAAGATTTACCAGCACCTGTTCTGCCGATGATCCCAGTTTTCATTCCAGGCTGGATTGTGAAATCAAGACCTTTAAGAGCGTAGTCATAATTTTCACGGTATTTCATGTAGAGATCACGAACTTCTATTTTTCCTTTAGATACTTTGAATGAACTATCTGATATGTATTCACCTTCAACTGATAGTTTTTGGTATTCGAAAAGACGCTGTGGTGAAGCCATGTTATTGTCTGTATCAATAGCAATTCTAAAAAGATAACCAATATAACCCATGATTGTAATACTAATTGAAATACTCATTCCTGCAAGCCCTGGAGCCATTGTATCTTTAATCAAAACTAGTACAATAATATTTATCACATTCATAATATTTGGGCCAATCTCTAAATACATCTGAATTCCTCTAAATATTAATTGAAACGAAATATAAGATTTCAAATTATCTTCTATGCTTTGATTCATTTCCCTCTTTAATCTATGACTTAAATCTAAACATCTTATAGTACTAAGTCCATGAATAGAAGTATTAAGTAAAGATATAATAGGAGACTTTGTTGTAAGTTCAAGTACCTTAAGATCTTTATTTATTCTTGCTAAATATCTTGTTAATAATATAAAGTAAACTATCATAACTGCTAAAGCTATAAGGATATAAGGGTTAATAATAATAACAACAATAAAATTTCCAGTGACTAAAGTGAATGAATTAACAAATTCTCCTATAGTCATAACAAGTGTTTCATCCATCAAAGATGTGTCTTTAGAAAATCTATTTAGCATTCGACCTGTAGGATTTTGGTCGAAAAATACACTTTTAGTATATGATAAACCAGTTAGAGCTTCATTATGTAGTCTTTGTGCTGATTTCAATAAGGGGAAATTTAAAACACATGTACGGAGGAAACTTAAAATATAAAGTATTATAACTAAAATACCCATTCCTAGTATGTATTTATTGTTTTCTTGATCAGAAACAGATGACCAATAAGCTATCCAATATATAATAGATAAATAAGATATTTGTGCTGCTATTTGTATCAAAATGCATAAAAGAATAAAAAACCAATTATTATAACCAAATATCAAAAATCTCCAATATATTTTAAATGGGACATTTCCTTTAGCTCTTTCTTCTACTTGTATTGATTTAATATCTTGTGTTGCAGCTCTTTTATATTCACTAGTTCCTGGTTTTTTCACAACCTCTTCTTCAACAACTTTTTTAGCCTGGCTTAATTTGCCTAAATAAGCAGAAAATCCTTTTTCAATAAGCTTTTCATATGTCCCAAAAAATATCTGATTTCCTTCATCTAATATCAATACTTTATCTGCATGTGATACAAAATGTGCTTGATGTGTTGCTAGAATTACTGTTTTATCTGCTAAAACCCCTTTAATACAATCATGAAATAGTTTTGAACATACTTCTGGGTCAACAGCACTTAATGGATCATCTAATAAGATTATTTCTCGATTAGCATAAACAGCTCTTGCTAAAGAAACCCTAGCTTTTTGTCCTCCACTTAAAGTTATACCTCTATCTCCAACAACAGTTTCATCTCTATATTCCTTAAAAAGATCAAAATCTTTATCAAGACAACAAGCTGTTGTAACTTTATCATACCATTCTTCATCCATTCCTAAACCCATAAGTATATTTTGTTTTATAGTTCCAGATATAATCCAAGGTTCTTCACTTGCTAGAGAAATTCTTCCATTAGCTTTAACATTCCCTTCTGATATAAAAATTTCTTTTAATAAACCCATAAAAAGAGCTGATTTTCCTGAACCAACAGCCCCAATTACTATTATAAGTTCTCCAGGTTTACATTTGAAATTCAATTGATTAAGACTCCAAGTAATTTTACTTTCTCTTATAGTCGACATTTCGCTTTCATCATTTTTAGGTTTTTCAGGTTCCTGCCACATAAATTTGCAATTTTTTACTTGTAAAGAATATCCTTCAGAACAAGGCTCAAAAGGGATTTTAGTCCTTTCTTGCATCAAAAGTGTTTGAGTTATTCTTTTCATAGCTGTTATTATAAGAAATACTTGCATAACCCCTGCTGTCCCAACAAGACTTACTAACCCAGTACATAATATAAGTACAGCTATAGAACTAAAAGCTGTACCTGCTTGAAGTTTATTCCCAAGAGCTATATACATAGAAAAAGTTACGAAAAGTACAAGACCTGTAGAACCATAATTGATTGATCTATAAAAACAAGAAACTAAAGCTTTTTTATTGTATAGCTGAATTTCCATTTTGCGCTTATTGAATAGACTATCTAAATAAGGATGTTCCCAGCCATATAGTTTTACTATTCTTATACCTTCAATAAGATTTGTTATCATTTTCATTCTTGAATCCCCTATTGCTGAAGTTAAATACCTATACTTGCCTATAATTTTACCAAAATAATAAATCAAAGGGAAATGAAAAATAGCGACTAGTATCCCAACAACACCTGAGACCCCTAAATTGAACCCAAGTAAAATTATTGACCCCACAATAAAAGTTGGCATGGCAAAGAAAAATGGCATAAGAGGTAAACCTTCAAAGAACTCAACATCAGCTGATACTAAACTTGTGATTTTTCCAACTTGATCACCTTGTGATATTTCTCCAAGATAGGTTTTTAAGGTTTTTTCAAAAATTAACTGAGTCAAAATGCCTTTAATTCTTGCGATAAAAATAAAGCACAACACAAAAGATCTGTTGATTCCTAAACTTATAATAATAACTAGAATAGAATAAGCTATAATATAACCTACAATATGAGAAACTGGTTCATCATTATTGTTTATATAGTTAACAATATACACAACCATCAATGATGACAGAATCATACAATTGTAACTAATAATTCCAGGCAAATTAGCTAAAAAGTATTCAATTTTAAGTACAGACCAAAGAGCATTGAAAATATTCGGTGATTTATTAAGCTTTTCTTTCTTCCAAGCTTTGTTTACTTTTTTGAATACCTCATGATATTGCATTCGATCTGGTAATTTTATCATATTTTCCATACTTGGGGGATTAGATCTGAAATGCTTTGCCATAGGGAAAACCCAAGTTAGGAAAAGATCATTAAGCCAGTTCGCTTTGTCATATGGGAAAGGTGCATAACTCACAGGTTCTTCCATTTATTAGATGCACCATTTCAGTTAGAGTAAAAAGAGAGATGACTTTGCTAAGGGATTTAGAAGGAATTAATGTTGGATGATTAGGCTGGATAAATGCGGTTTATAAAAATAAGAGATGATACTTTTAGTTTACATATTAATTTTAGTTATGATATTAAGATTTTTACTATAGATTACTGAGATATAAAAATTATTTGTATAAGTTTTTTGTAATTTTGATAATTTTTAGTTTTTATTTATTATGATAAAGGGTATTGCTTTTTTTAAGCTTGATGTGGAAGACTTTGAAATACTTTTTAGTTTATCTTTCATCTTTAAGTTTATGTTGTTTATTATTTTTTTTCGGTAAAGGTAAATTGGGCATAAAAGTTTTTGCTTGCATTTAAATCAGTTACTTTTATGTCTATAGAATTGAGAATTTTTTATATATGTTTTCTACTAAGATTAACTTTTATTTGTATGCACAATGCAAATTCTGTTTTTCTATATTAAATAAACATATCCCAAACTATTATCTCAAATATAAACAAACTACAAATTTTAAATAATTCAAAACCTAAATCTCCATTTAAAAACCCACAGTTCAACACTTCGCAATATTTCCCCAAATCCTCATATAAAATTTACACAATCAAATCATCCAATTTCTCAAAATCTACCCCATCTCCTAAATTAACTATTATCTACTTTCCAACGCTTTCAAAATCAAATCAACCTTCATCTCCAAACTATCCATCTTCCCTTGCATCTCTCCAATATTACTTTCCATATACTCTTTCACTTCACCAATTTTCTTATCAACATTTTCATTCATACTTCTCTCAGTTTTATACACAGCTCTTCTAATATCTTTAATTTTCCCATCCCAAACATAATCTTCATTTTCATAAGCATAAATAAGTGTATGTATATAAAACCTTTCATTATTAACAAAAAACAAACTTTTTATCTGCTCAACTTCTAAAATAACTTCAGTCATTTCCTTATGGTCATAAACTTCTGATTTTATCTGAAACTCATCAAATGAGTCTCCTAATATAGAAATAATCATATTTAGCATCAAAATAACATTGAAAACTATAGCAAATAAAAAAGTAGCATATGTTAATGTGAATTCATTGATTTCACTAGGAATACTTTCTCCAAACCCAAGTCCAAATGAATGTATCCATAAATACTCAAATGAAAGATCAGTGTTTTCAGCAGCAATTCTTAGCAAACCAAAGCATAGGGTTGTGTATACGAAAATTACTAGAAAACTTGTTATGCTTCTGAATGATAAGAGGATAAGGCGGATGTAATAACGTGTATAATCAAAAGCTCTAAAGCCTGTCATGCCTCTGATACAATTTAAAATGACCATAAGCCAAGTTAATTGATAAGGAACTATTAAGATAAATTTTAGAAAGATCCAGACAATAGTTATCCAGAAACGAACTAAATCTAACTGATTCCATCTTTCGTTAAAATAGCTCATTTTCAAATAGCAGAACTGAACAACTTCCCATAAGAATAAAAATATATTAATAGCAGCCAAAACTCCTAAATAATAATAGCTAAAATCTCCTATTATAAGCACCATAAATACAAGATTTAGCCACAATATTATTGAGTAAAAATAAATCCAGCTTTTAATCAAATTCCAACGAGCTCTTACAAGATAATGAATAAATTTAGTCCTAAAAACCTCTTCAACAGAACAGTCTTGAAGGATTTTAAGAAGTTCAATACAAATCCCAGCTGAAAGCGCAAAACGAGTTGATTCGATTTTTAATGGTAAGACCCCTTGGGTTTCATCAGAACAAAAATATTTTATGTCAATAGTTTTTTCTGTAGAAATTCTGACCATAGGTAAACTTGCATTTGGCACAGCGAAATATATTTTATCTTTTTTTGAAGTAATGCACATTGATAAAAAACGAATAAGGGTTTTAGATGAATTAATGCTACTTTTAACGATAGTGACCAAGTCATCAGTTACAGCATCGATATTTTCTTGAAAACTTTCTTTATCTTTCTGATTAAACTGAAGCGAAGTCAGATAGTCCAGCATACAATCAGTACAAGCATAATGATTTTCTTTTATCGAATAATAAATAGCAGAATGATAAAATTTGTCTTGAGTCAATTTAAATTTCCCAGCCAAACAAAGACTTTTAATGATTTTTGTTATTTCAATAGTCTTTCTTGGTACTTGTAATATATAATTAACATCATTGGCAATAGAGTTTAATATCATATCTTTTGTTGTTGGGTCTGATTTAGTAACAACTACAGACAAATAGTTTACTATTATCTCTGCACACTCTAAATTACCAGCTTTCATAGCATAATATATAATAGATCTTCCTTTACTATTTTTAATAATTTTAAACTTTCCATGTTTAATCAAAATCCCAACTATCTTCGTTGCATACTCATGTATTTTTGCTACTTTAATAATTTTAGGTAAATCTTCAATCAAAGCATCAGAATCCATATCATTCTCTTTACTTAACATTTCATCAAGTTTATCAATAAGTATTTCAGTGCATTTCTCATGATTATTTGCAATACAATAATACCATATTGTGCACTCTGATTTACTTTTGACCATTGAAATTTTATTATTCTCACACATAGCCTTTATGATCCCTTCAAGGTATTGTGTTTCTTTTATTTTACTCAATATAACATCAATATCATTATATAATAAATCTAATTCTTTTTCATAATCACCTAGAATTTTTGCATTAAAATGATCATAAAGAACACTCATTAAATAATCAGTTGTACTTTCATGATTGCTTACTAATGTAAAATATAAAAGTGAATGTTCTGATTCATTATTATTTAAAGCTAATAAGTCATTGTTTTCTAAGGTTTGAAAAGCTAGGGTTAGTTTTTCTGAATTTGTAGTGGATTGGATAATTTGAGGAAGTTTTTGGCAGATTATACTGATATCTATATCATTTTTATGATCAATACTTGCAAGGGTGTTTTCAAAACTTAATGCTGGGGTACTATCAATTTTGTTTAAACAATAAGAAATTAGATAGTCTAAAAATATGTCTGGAATTTCACTTTTTATTGAGTTNTCAATTTTGTTTAAACAATAAGAAATTAGATAGTCTAAAAATATGTCTGGAATTTCACTTTTTATTGAGTTAATAGTTTCTTTGTCTATTTTTGTAAAATCTGAGCTTTCTGGGTCAGTTAGGAGTTTTAGAAGAAGATTTGGAATCTCATTTGCCACAGATTTTAAACACTTTATATAAGATTCTAATGAAATATTGTTTTTTAGTGATAAGGTGTAATTGAAAATAATTTTAGTGCAATCTGAGTGATTTAATCTAGAAGCATACAGTGCAGGAGTTGCATTAAACCTATCCATTTCAATCTCAAACGACCCATTCCAGCATAGTTTATCTAAAATTTCAGGTAACCCATAATTAGCACAATAATGAAGAAGTGTATATTTTTGATCGTTAACAAAAATAAAACTAGGAAATGGTTTTGAGTACTCTAAAGATATCATAAACATATTGCTAACTCTAATATAATTAAGAAACCTGATATTTTTTGGGCATAAAAACTCTCTTTTAGTAAAACTAGCACTCTCTAAGTCATAAATTAATGCAACAGATCCATTATAAGGAATAAATTGAATATTAGATTCCTGATCAAATCTACAATGCCAATTCATACCACAAAATTTATCAAAACAAACTTTTTCATTATTTTTCTCCAAATCCCAAATTTTTATTATATCATAATTCGATATACTCATTAAAAGCTTTGAATTCAAATTAAACCTTAAAACTTTAATATCATCAATTATAGTATTGATAGTATTTTCAAAATTTTTGTCTTTTAAATTATAGATTATAATCCCCCAGAGTAATCCACAAGCTATAAAATTCCTATCTTTGCTGAACTCTAAAACATTGATATTTTTAGTTTTAATTGTGAAATTATGATCTTCAGTTTGTTTGTTAATATCCCATATAGTGATTTCGGCATTTGATCCTACAGCTAAACGTTCTGAGTCATAAGAAAATGCTAAAGCTGTAATATTATCAACTTTAATATTAAACTTTACTGTTTGGTTATCTAAATCCCACACTTTAAAACAATCTTCTGAACTACTAGCAGCAAAATCTCCATTATTGCTTATTGAAATACATTTTATATACTCATCATATTCCCCAATCCATGATTCATTATTTCTATCATCAAGTGACCAGATCACAATTGATTTCATCCAATGTTTTGCAATAGAATATTTTAGGTTTTCAGTAACAAATTCGTTTTTATGGATTTTTTTTAATTGGGTAATTTTTATAGTATTAAAGTCTTCAGGGCTTGCAAAATATTTACTATCATGACTAAATGCAACTGATTTTAGCAGATACTCACCCAGGCTAATTCTAAATAAAATCTCTAGTTCTTCAGATTGAAAAATATTAATAGTTTTATCATCATATATACTTGCAAGATATAAACCATTAGGACTATAGTTTAAGTATTTCACCATTGCTTCATTACCAAAACCACAATTTTTAAGCATTTCACTTTCTATATGCCAATTTTGTATATTACCATTGAAAAAACCAATTGCTATATATTCTCCATTTGGGTTAAAAGCTACAGAAGAAAACAAAGAACTATCATCAAAAAGCCCATGAGAAACATTTGTATAATTAATCATATCCCAGATATAAAAATAGTCAGTATCGCAGCTGACTAAAAATCTGCCAGTTTTTTCAAAACTCAAATTCAAAACAAATTCCATTTTATGCTCTAAGATTCTCTCTTCAACTTCTTCTCCGTCTATAAGCTTAAGGTTAATATTTTTATCCTGAAGTGCTATTGCTAAGGTTTTACTATCAGGACTGAATGCTATACAATTTATATCACAAACAGAGGTAAAATTTCTGATTTCAACCATTTCGACCAAATCCCATATTGAAATTTTTTTATCTTCCCCTGCGCTTATAAGCCTTAAACTTTCAGGAGAAAAACATACTTGGTTGACTACTCCGTTATGGGCTTCTAATTCAAAACAATTATTCTGTTCTGAAAATTTCCATAGAAAAATGAAGTTTGAAATAGAACCTGCGGCTAGAAGCATCCCATCATTACTAAATGCTAGACAAATAATTTGATATGGAATATCTTCTATGGTTATAGAATTGCTGTTATTAGATAATGTTTCAATTCTATCTTGAGAGTAAGACTTAATGCTTTCAACATCGTCAATTGCTTCTAATGAGTCTTTTTGAGCAAATAATTGATTGGATGTTTGATAAGTGTCATAGTTTGGAAAGTCGTCAAGAAGGCTAACCGTGATGTTATTATCCATTTATAAGGTATATGAGTTTATATCAAATATGAGATTATAAGTTAAATACAAATCATAAAGACTAAAAACTATTTTATATTGGTTTTGGGAATAGATTTTATATATTTGTAATTTAATGATTAGGTTTATTTTTTGATATAATTTTTTTTGGTGCAAAACTGAGTAACTTAATTGAGAAGATTGGAAAATGAAATGATATGGGAAATGATGTATTAAATATAGAGGAATTAGTTGAATAATATTTAGGAAATGATATTTGATGTGATAAAAAGGAAATAAAGGAGTTATTCTGAGATTATTAGAAATATTTATTAGGATTAAGATAAAAATTTTAATCTTATTAAAGAAATTACATTTAAAAATTATTGTATAATGTTAGACTGTGTGGTTTAAAAAGATAGTGATTTTTAATTATTTGAGGTAAAGGAGAAGAGAACTGTTTGGATTATGATTAGGTAGTTTAAAATTACTTACAAGTAATAAATATATATAATGAAATAAGGATAGTTTATTTTCTTGATAAGAGAAAGTAAAAATAATTAAATTTTTAACTATTTGGCATGGTTTTAGATGTAAATAAAGAATAAAATGAGTTTATATAAAGGAATATGGTAAGATAATAATTATAAGGTTCGTTTTTTTTTGTATATGCTGATGTAAAAAAAATTTTTTTTTTTGAGTAGGGAAAATTTATATCTGTTGCAGCATCAAACAGATAATTTTAATTAATACTCAATCGCAGCTTGCATTTTCTCTAAAAATGTGTCAAAATTTTTAAACCCTTTAAAAATCCATCAAAAAGTATAAGTTTCTTTAAAACTCCTTTGAAAATCTATCAAAAGTTCAAATCCCCCAAAATCTATAAAATACTTCAAATCCTTCCAAAAAACCCATCAAAAAATTCTAATCCTTCTAAAAATCTATCATAAAAACAAAATCTCTTCATGCAGGGTATAAAAATTATCACTCCTAAAAAAATCAATAATAAATGAACTTAAATACAAAGAAAATTTCATTGCAAACAATCAGACAAGAATTACTTTTAAACATCCTCAGCTACTTAGATAACCAAACATATTTCTTAATATTTCCAACACTCAATAAATATTTCAAGGCTGCAACATACAATTTACTTAAGTACAAAACATTTATCAAACTCATAATAGGACAAAACTCTTTTGAGCCTATCATGAAAATCTTAGAAAATCTTAAAATATCATATTCTTTAAAAAGCCTTGAACTCCTTTTTATTTTAGATATCCCATATACAAACGATAAATTTATGCAAATAAAAGAACTTTTCGAATTAAGTGTTTTTCCTTCAAGACTCTCAACATTATCTATATCAATAAAGAATTTCATCTTGCCCGAAGATTTTTTTTACAATTTTTCTAATCTAAACACTATAAAAATACACTCAGAATCATTTTTTTTTAATATAGAAAAACCTTTATTTAACTTACTAAGAAAAAATCAGTCCGTTTCTAATCTTTCTGTATCTGCTTATGAGTTTAAACAATTTGAAGATGTTGATTCACTTGCTGAGTTTGTTTCAACATATGAAAATCTTAGTATTTTCTGTTTAAAAGTACGAAATAGTAAAAGAGTTGCAGAATATCGTCTTAAAAAATCATTTTTCACAAGCAATTCTTGTTTATTAGAACTTAAAATTGGGGAAAATTTTGTGTTTGATATAAATGAATGTCAAGATTTTTGCAAGGTAATAGCTAATAATAAAACATTAAGATTCTTGTCAATTAGTGAATCAATTACTAGAATGCATGATGATTTTTTAGCAGCACTTGATTCAAATAAAACACTTACAACTTTGAAGTTAAAACATTTATTTGTTGATCAGTATGTAAGAAGAGTCTTTAAAATATCACCTGAAGATACTATTGAGATATTAGAAAAAATAGGAAATAGTTGTATAACAAGTTTTAGTATTACAACTTTTTATTCTAAAGGAGCATGGTTTTTTTATAATGAATTTTTCCATGATGAGGATTATCATAATTCTCAAAGTACTGTTGAAGAGGATTATATTAGAACTTTAGATGAATTGCTAAGCAAGAGAAAGTTTTCAAATATATCAGTTAATTTTGTTAGAATGAATGAAGATCATAAGGAACTGTGTTTAGATATGCTAATCAAGCATGCTTTTAGGGGAGATTATACTAGTTTTAATGGATACATTTTAGAAAGAAAAATAAGTGATAGTATACCAAAAATATGTCTTAGAAAAAAAATAAAAATGTCTTCTAAATTTTGTCCACCTACTAAAACAGATTTTTCCGATTCATTTTGTATGGCTTTATCTAAACACCCTGATCAAGAAATAATAGTTAATTATAATCAACTTTCCTAATAACTATTTTCATACCTTAAGCAACTTATATAAAATCCTTCAAACACCTCATTAAATATCTTAAGTTCCTCAAAAATTCCTTTATCAAAAATAAAAATTCACATAGTTTTTTTATCAAAATTCAGCATAAACCCCAAAAAATCAACAACTTTTACCCTAATTTACCTCAACACTTAAATCTTTCATCTAAAAATAAAAACCCTCGTTTTAACAACACTTTCCTTTATTATCCTATAAAACTTCATTTTACTATCATAATACTAAATAACTACTCAATAATCTGTAATTTATACACTGAGATTTCTTCAATATAACTAAACCATATCTGATTACCTTTCAACCTTGAGTCAAACGTACACACACATTTAGATATATCATCAAAGTTAACATACAAATCATTCTCCGAAGAAAACCTTATCCCTTCAGGTAACGAACATATAATATTATCCTTAAAAGGAATAAGCTCAAATTTAGTATCTCTTATAAACGCACCTCCCATTTGTGAATCATTGATTTGAAAATTACCTTTTTTAATCCCTTTCCATGTAAAAGCTGCTATTTCATAACCAGTACTTAAACTTAAAATCATAATAATCCCATATTTGCACTCATCACATTTCTCATGAAAAGTTGAAGATTTCATCCCATCACGTTTAGAATTGTATAGACAAGTAATCTCATTAAAGCAATTCGATGTGTATTTCTGTAAAAACTTATGGGCTTTATAAAATTGTACTGAAACCGAACTATCTCCTCTTCTGTGGGTATTAATCTCTATGATCTTTTTAAATTGTTCTGCTATAGACTGTGGTGGAACAGGTCTAGTGAATTCTTTTAGCGTATTTATGCTTCCTTTTCTACTACCACTATCAGATTTAATGCTTGCTGCTGGAGATTTGTTATTGATTTTTTTGTTTGATTTACAAGAAATACAGGATGGCTTACCTTGATATAAGCATTCAGCTTCACCATTAGTACAGAAAAGGCATGTGTATTCTTCTGCTTTATTATCTTCAGCTAATATCCCTTTTGTTATGTCGCCTATATAGCATTCTTCACAGACTGGTGATTCTCCCATATTAGATTATCTTTTCTGAAGATATTTGTTAGTAAATAAACAACTGACATCTAAAATTCAGATTGATGATATGGAAAATGATTGATTGGAAAATGATATGGATTTTTGAAAGGGGTTTAGTTTGAAAAAAAAACATTGAGAAAATGTTTGGATGATGAAATGAGAGGAAAGGAGGAGTTAGAAGAGAGAAATTTATGATTGGGATGCGATGTATAGACTTTTTTGCATTTTGCATAGGTTTGGGGGAAATTTTATATGGTTTTGATAGGGATTGAAAATTGTGATAAGGCTGGTATGTAAGTTTAGGTTTTGGGTAAGGCTAAGGGATTATTAGGATTTATGCTTGTGTTTAAGAATATAGAAATTATTTTAGACATATTAATAAGTATAGTATAATAGGAATATTTCTATAGACTTAAGTCATTAAAGCATTTTTTCAATACCTTTATTGTTGTATTTTATAAATTATTATAATTTTCGCTTTTCGTTGTGATGAAGATTTTAGAAATAAGATATAAAGTTATCAGAATTATAATAATCTTAACTTATATACCATCTTTATATGTTAAAAATATGATATCAAGTCTTTGAGTACTGTGATTATTTTTACATCAAAATCTTATACCAAAGCACATTAAATGTCAAAACCTAAAGCCTAATCCTATGAAATAATTTCCAAACCAAAAAACATAATCCTAAACCCACAAGTATTAATATATTAACTATCCTAACCAATATAAAATAAAACTAAAATCCTTTATATATTTCTAAATCAAAGCATAATTATAGCATATCCCACAATTCATCCAACTTCTTCGTTGTGCTTTTATCTGAATTAACAAAGTTGAACTCTTTAATCATATTCCCATACAATATGCACCCTTTAAGCCCATATGGATAATCTAAATCCCACTTGATCCTACTGAAATTTATCGCTAATTTAAGTGAAGTTTTTACATTTTCAATTTCTTCAATAGTATCTTTAAACTGATCCATAATCTTTTGATTATCATAAGCTTGAAATTTTTTTATTTCTTCTATTTTTTTCTGATATTCTACTTGGATTTCTGCTGTTTTAGCCTCTTCATCTTTGACTAATTTACGATGTTCCTCAATTTGAAGATCAAGCGAATTGCATTCTTCTGTTAAAGATAAGTATTTCTTTTTAAGAGATTCTATATGGCTTGCTTGATCTTTGCTTATGGATGTTAAATTTTCCCCTAGGTTTATAGAAAGTTCTTTTAAGTTATCTACACATGCTTCACATTCTTTGATAATATCTTTGAAATCTGAGTCACAGCTTTGGCTTAGTTGTTCAAGTTCATTATCCATTTTTTCCCGCTGAGATTTATAAGATTAATTTTTTTGAGTTTCTTGTTTATTATTTAGATTTTCTATATGATTGATAGAAAAAGTTTAGGATTTTGTATAAGATTTTTATTATTTGTGATAATTAGTGATTACAAAATGTATAATATTGAAGGATTATGATAAGAGTTAGTATATGATGATTAGTGTGTATAAAGGAAGTATTTGGATTATTTTTTATGAATGTGATTTGAAGCTTATGATTAAAGTGAATGATGATAATTTGTTAGTGTGTAAATGGATTTTATAGAAAAAAATACTTAATAAGTTAATTCTAAATTTAAGCTAATGATAATTTTAATAAATTCGTACTTATATCTTAGCTTAATTTTGAAATTATTTACTAATCTCATCTTTTTTTAATTTATCAAATCATTCCCATAAACAAACCCCATATATCTTATCAATCATAAAACATAAAACTTTCACCCTCATTTCCTCAATTGACAATCCTACTCTCTCCAAATTTCATACATATTTTCATGATCATATTAAAAATAAAATAACGTAATGGACCCATTTGAACTAGTGACGACCGGAGTCAAAATAAACATTGAAAAAACTCAAGCAACAGAACGAGCTCGTTTACCTGAAGTAAAAAGGAAAGAAACTTTCCTAAGAACCAAACTCGCATCCCTTCAGCCAGAAATCAACTGGCGAAACTTGCCTTTTACAGGTATGGATCTCTCATTATTCCGCGAACCTCCATTATCTCTCTTATTCCCAACTAATCAATACGATGAAAACGACCTAAACTCAAGTTGTCTTATAATCTCCAACCCAAGAAACAAAACAACATCAAAAAAACTTAGAAACAGTCTACAATTATACACTAAAAGAGATTCTTCACCTGAACAAACACGAGATTTCACAGTTGAAGGAGTTCCTTCCCAAACCCATAAAAAAATATTAAAAAAACCTGAATTCCTTAATACAGTCAAACCAAAGATGTTTAGATCTAAAAAACATAAAAAATTAGAACAATATAATGAGTCTTTTTTAAAGGAAATCATGTTTACTAATTGGCTTAGTGTTATTAAATCAAGCAATGGTTATGATGTTTATCCTCATCATACACAGTTTAAATATTATGTTGGTAAAGGGAATAATTCTTCATTGGTTAATCATATAATGAAATCAAGGTTTTGGTGGACTAGGACTGAAAATGTAGAAGATGCGAATTTTGTATGGACACAATTGAAGAATAGACAGGTTTTGGATGTGATACCAAAATATGAGAATAGGTTAGTGAAAGATAATAATCCAGTTGTAATGGATTTTAAAATACCAAAAACGCTGCTTAATGAAAATCAGGATGCTTATGGGTATAAGATTATATCTGAGTCATATAGTTATTTGAATTTGGGTAAAGCTTATGTACTTGTATCTGAAAACATTAAGACGCATAATCGACTTCCTAATAATAACTGTATTTGCAATAAAAAGGAAATGTTTAAGAACATGAAAAATTATTATGACCAAGTTGGAATAGACATATTCACTATAGTGCCACTAACTTTCCATATAGAATCTGGGGCTTCTGATTCACAATTCCAGTCCTTCCTTAATACTTACACTGAAGGCTCAACCTGGATTATAAAGCCAGGTGAAGCGACAAATCGAGGTAAAGGTATAAAAGTCAGTAGCTCACTAGATAAAATTAAATCTATCATCAGCCGTCAACGTAAAAGCCATACTTATATAATCCAAAAATACATACAAAACCCTCTTCTTATAAACAAACGCAAATTCGACATTAGATGCTATGCTTTACTTACATCTTTCGCTAATCAACTTCAAGGGTATTTTTTCAAAGATGGCTATCTTCGAACATCATGTAAAGAATTTAATATAAAAAACACTAACGATAAATTTGTTCATCTAACAAATGATGCGATACAAAAAAATCATGAAGATTATGGGAAATTTGAATCTGGGAATAAACTTTCTTATAATGACTTTCAGAAATTTTTAAATAGTATTGGGAGTAATATTGATTTTTTTAAAGATATTTTCCCACAGATTGTAGATATTGTTAAAGGAAGTATTGCTTGTGCTAAGGATATTATAAATGAAGAAGGGAAGATGAATTTGTTTGAAGTTTTAGGATATGATTTTATGATTGATACTGATTATAAGGTTTGGCTTATTGAGATAAATACAAACCCATGTTTGGAATTGAGTTGCTCGTATTTGAGTAAGATTATTCCTGAAATGCTGGATAATAGTTTTAGGATTGCGTTGGATCCGATGTTTCCTCCGCCGGAGAATCATAAGAAGTTTAAGACTTGGGTGAAGGGGGCTAGTATTATGAATAAGTATATACTTGTGTATAGCTCTTTGAGTGCTAATTAAGTTGAGTATTATGGGTTTTTAAAAGGCTCTTATGAGTTTTTATGGTTTTTAAAGGTTTTTAAAGGTTTTTAGGTCTTAAGAAAGCTTTTTAGATGAGGAAGATATTGTGTTTATAGAAGAATCTATTATTGGTTAAATAGGTTTTGGTGATAAAGTGGGATTACATATAAAATATCTTCACCACTTAACTAATACCTTTTAAAAACCCTTTTTTCTACACCCTAAAATTCAAAATCAAACAAAAACCTAACAAAAAGCACTCCAACATCCACTTTTCAAAACCTTTAAATCAAGTCAACCTAATAAAACTTATTTCTTATTTAAACTCAATCAATAAATATAATAAGCATGGTAGAAGGAAACAGGAACACAGCAAGATTCTCCCCTGTTAACATAGAAAACCAAGTAGTTGTTGAAGCACCTCAAGTATTCACCCCAAGATCAACTAATACAGAAGGTGTATTTTCTGAAGGCTTTCAATTCAGTTTTAATGATATTTCAAGAGAAGAAAACAAAAAATCATGTGACCCTTCACCTTCACCAATCCAAGAATTCTCATCAAAAAGTATGCCTATCACTAAAGAACTATCTTCGTTGCAGACCCAAATTCAAGCTATAAATTCAAAAATTTATCAAAATCTTACAATACTTAAAGAAAAACAAGCTAAAAACCAGGAACTTAAATATATGCTATTAAAGCATGAACTTAAATCAACGGTTCCTACAGATACTAGCTTTACTGAAACTAAATGCACGTGTAATCAGTATTGCCGATTATTATAATAAGTTAACTTATATATTTGGGTTAAGATTTAAATTGATTATTTAGAGATATAGNTAATCAGTATTGCCGATTATTATAATAAGTTAACTTATATATTTGGGTTAAGATTTAAATTGATTATTTAGAGATATAGCTTTTGTAAGTTAGGGTGATTTAATGCAAATGAAATGATTTATTTGTAGAAGAGACGAAAGTTTGAATTTAANTAGCTTTTGTAAGTTAGGGTGATTTAATGCAAATGAAATGATTTATTTGTAGAAGAGACGAAAGTTCGAAATTAGAATAATTTGAGTTGTTTGTAGTTAAAATTAAGAGAAGTTTAGTTTAAAATCGATTACTGAAAAATATTTGAACAGAAAATTCTAACTATATTTATATTGGCATTAGCTTAGAAAGTTTCGCCTCATCTTTCCCTTTTATCTCATCCATACTTGACTTAATAATCGACGCAATCCACTTATTTCCTACATATTCATTCATGATATCATAATAAATCTCATCAGGTAAAGCTTCAATCAATAAATAATAATGCTTTGAATTAAAAATCTTCAAGACTTCTAAAGGCATTTTTTCATGAACAGCCTTATACTTTTCAATCCTTAAAGTATTTTCTATAGCTTTTGTCACCCAATTCTCATAAAACATATCCGAAAAAAGGTTGAAATAAATTGGTTGGACCAAAAGCTCATTTTCTTCACGAATTTCAGAAAACGCTGACTTTATCAAAGGGAAAAATGTTAAACTATCACAAATATCGCATGCAATATTATGGACCAAAAGGCTTTTCCAAGAAATTGGTTCTAATATTTTCCCATCAACACATTCTCCGATATAATTTTCTAATATAATTTCGCTATGTTCCAATAAAAAACTGTTGAAAACATCGAGGCTGTCTATTTTAACGATATCCTCAATGTAAATTTCTATCAAATGCTCTGTGAGTTCTTGCAACTGAGCTAAATACTGTTGTTCTTCTACTGCTTGCATTGTGATTTCATTAACAAACAAATCAGTCAATTCAATAAACACTTCACAAGCGATTTCAAAATTCATCTGCTGCAGTTGCTGAACTTCTTTCCTCGTCAATATTTTACAACTAAATACATGATCATAATCAGGTCCAACAATAGTCTGTGCCTGCGACAACTGTATAACTGGTAAATCCTCAATTCCATAACTAATACTCTTCTGCATTTTCTTATATTTCTTCAACTCTTTTACCGACAATTTAAATATCGCCCGAGCTTTCTGACATGCTCCCGTTATATCAGTATTCAAAAAAAAAGGATCCCGCATAATAAACGTCATCCTTCCTAATACACGTAAAAAATCCATATCATGTTTGATTTTTTCTATATAACAAATTTGATTCCAATAATAATCACAATCAACACCTATAAATTGTCTTTTCCACATTTGTATATTTTTCATAACTTTAGCTGTAGCCATTCTCATTTTCCTTACCATATTAGCAGCTTCAAGTTCAATAATTTCCATTTCTTTTTGTCGAGCCTTTCTGAATTTTTCATCAAGGCCTTTGAATTTACCTATAATTTTTTCACGGTTTGAGATAGATTGAAGTAAGTGGATTATTGGTGAAAAACCTTTTTCGATACTTGTTATTTCTTGGGCAATAAGCACAGGGATTTTGTTTGGGACTATAACTTCAGTGTATTTAGAGAAAATTTCCCGATGAAATGATGGGATTTTGAAGCTGTCCCAAGTGCTTTCGAGTTCTTGGTAGAGGAATTCTAGGTCGTTGTATGATAAACCTACTTCTGAGGTGTATTCGAAGCTGTTTATCATTTTTTTTTTTACATTTGAAATGATAGAGTTATTAGGTTAGGCTTAGAAAAGATAATGCTTAGTGTGATATAAGGATTTTTTTGATAGGGTTTTAAGATAATTGGGGGGTTGCGGATTAAAGGAAAGTAATTGATTGGGGTTTTTTTTTAGGTGTGGGTATGGAAGTTATTTATAAAAGAGGATTATTAAAAGGATTTAAAGGTGGTTGAGTGGAGTTTTGATGTTATAAAAGTTTGGAATTGGTATGCTTGGGAATAGGTTTTTGGATGATAGTGTTAATAGAAAATAGTTTTATGGGTTGAAGGTTGGGTGTTAATGAAATTTTATATATATAATAAAGACTATTAAGGTAAGGAAGCTTATTAACTATTTGCTTGCAATTTCTTCCACTTGGAAGGATTTTTTCTTTCTCTTTCCGAATTTTCTCGGTTTTCAATATTTTTTGATAGGCTTAAATAAGCATCTGGAGTATTATTAGGGTTAGGATTTTCAGGTAAAAAGTCTTCAAATAAAGAGCATGAATCTAATATCGGTGTATTTACTGCAAACATATCATCATCTTCGTTGTTTTTTTGAAATCCAGTATAATCACCAATGATATTTTCATTACGATTGATATTAGGCAAATTGTCATATATAGAACTATCTTTTTCTATCATATTATTTTGACAGCTAATAACTGTTTTTTTATTACCACAATTATTTCTCATTATATCTTCCGTCGCATATATAAATTTTCTTTTACCCTTAACACCTTTCTTTATATATTCAATCATTTCATCAAAAAGTAGATGGAAGTAAAAATTTTCTTGATCTTTATAAATACCTGCATATTGAATATTTAGCATTTCTATGCATTTATCTACAAAATTCGATTTAGCCTTAAATTTTTGACTTTCTTCATCTATAACTCTATAATCTAAAGATAAAATTTGGCGTAAAATATTTGCCTTAATATTCGAATCTGGCTTATTTTTTTCTTGAGCACACAACGAGATGTATTCTAAATATAGTGGATAATGTTTTATCTTAAGCATTTTAGATTTTAAGAAATATTTTCTTATGAACATTTTGACCCTATCATCAAGGAATTTTCCAGGATTAATCTTACTTTTTTCTTTTAAGGGTTTAAAAAATTTGGCTAATTCGGATACTATTCCTGGCTTTCTCCCTCTATTACTTTTAGGTTTTTCTTTTGTATTTGACTTACTCATAATACCTTAATTATTTTGTGTTCCATTTTTAATGTTAAAAATTACTTATGCTAGTTGACGAATAAATTTTCTATTGTTTTTATTACGAGAAAAGCAGAAAGAGAGATTTGGTGTTGGAAATAATCTTGAGGTATGAGATAATTGAATGATAGAATATTTATAATTTGTTATAGATAAGGTTTGTTTTGATAATAAAAAATATGTTTATTTGATAGTTTAATTGAGTTAACTAGATAAATTATATACAATTTTTAATAAAACAAATAGTTAAACACAACTTTTATCATAATATCAAATTCTAATATGCTTGATAGATAAAATATCTTTTACCAGTAAGCTCATCTATAAAGTCAAAAACTCATAAAAAATTAGATCTGATATTTATAATATATTTTAGCATTTTCTTCTAAGTTCACACATAGCAAATAATAATTTTATCTATTGATCCGATAGCAGAATTAAACCCATCACAATAACAAATTTGTAATTTCATAATATATCAATATTTTCCTTTATACATACACAAATTTATTTTTATTCACTAATATATCCCTTTTCATCTCTATTCTTCCTTTCTGTCTTAAAAATCTCAAGCTTTTATATACAAAATAATCCATAATTATTCTATAAATTTATAAACGATATCTCTAATTAACTTAAACCTTAAAATTCAAATAAATCTTCATTCCTATCAATATTTTCAAAGTATTGTTCATAAACGGTTGCTTTCTTTCTTTCTCCTTCGTAATTACTTTCCTCAATATCCTCACTTATTAAGTTCCCAAAAGTATCATCAACATAAAAACTAAAATCGGTTGTTTTCTCTCTTTCCCCTTCATCTTGTTGTTTCTCACAAACTTCATTATAGGAATTTCCCCCAAGTTCAACTTTTATAGTTAAACTATTTTCTATAAAATTTGTATTCAAATCTTCATATACAATGCCCTTATTTCTATCCAAAGTCATTTCCTCATCATTAACCTGAAAATATTTTCCAATAATTTCATCATCTTTCCGTTTAAAAACTCTTATTTTTTTAACTTCTGGCTTTTTATATTTTCCAACTCCAGCTTTTATATAATTTTCTATTTCATCCAAAAGCATAGTAAAAATAATGTTTTTATCTTTATCACTTCTTATATACTTGATTTTAAGATATTCTTCTATTTTCATTTCAAAATCATCCAATGACTTTAAATCTTTTATAAATTCAGTTGTAATTTCCATATGAAAAGATAAAGCATGACGCATCAAATTACATCGTCTGTTGGTGTTAAGATTTTCTTTCTCATTTTCACACAATTTCTTAAAGTCTTGATAAGGCAATTCATACTTCTTTTCATTACTAAAATTTTTGAAGAATTTTCTTATCAAAGTTTTAGTTTTATCGTCGATGAATTTAGAAGATTTTAGTTTTTGGTTTTTATTATTAACAAAAAAAGAGGCAAGCATTGAAGCTTTGCCGATTTTTCTTCCTTTGTTACTTTTCTTGTTTGTGATTGAGGTTAAGCTCATATCAGATTTCATATTTATAGGATTGCATTTTTAATGCTTTTATAATAGGGTGATTGGTCGAATATTTTATTGTTTCGAAATTTAAAGGGTGTCTTAGAAATATTCAGATTTTTGAATGTTGATATAAATTGATTATTAAAACTATTAAAATCAGAACTTTTAGTTCATTAGATTGTGAGTAATTCATTTTTTTATAAGGGCTATAGTATGCTTATAGATGAAGTAAAAAATCGAATAAGTAAATTGATTTCAAGGCTTCTCTCTAAAATCCATACCCTATCTCTTAGCCTTACTCCAATAAAAAATCAAACAATCCAAACTTGAACTACCATTCCACATCAATAATCAACATATCATCTAACTCTTTGATTTTAACAACAAATTCTTAATCCTCTTACACAAAATAAACTAAAATTATCATTAAAAAAATTCTAAAATCCATCTAAACCTACAAAAAAAAGCACTTATCCTAATATTTCACATATCCTTACCATATAAATTCCATAATAACATACAACATTCCCATATTCAAAATCTTAATTCATATTCCCCTGATCCTAAACCCAACTACCTATCCAACCATCTATTTTCCCTTTAAATCTCATCTACTAACTTTCATCCTAATCCTAACAAACCATAATCTTCCATTTTTTATCATCGATTCAAATATAACTAATGAATACAGATGATATCTTCAAGAGGATGTTCCAAGACAATATAATCCAAGACCCAAAACTCATATGGGACTTATTCTATATCTTCCATGACTGTGATGAATCCACACAACTGAAAATAATATCCCGTCTCTTAGAAATCTGCCAGCAATCTATCCACAACCCACTTTTACTTCTAACCAAAACCATACAAATAACCCCAGATAACAAAAAACTTTACATATTAAATTTACTAGTTGATCAAACCCTTACATCAACAATTTCTGATCAACTTTTTGATTTAATTTCATATCTAGTCTACTATTGTGATTTAAAAAAAAATCATATTGACCATCTTATTAAAAAACTATCAAATAGTTCAACTCATCAACTACTTTTAATCCTCAGATTCTTCCAATTGTTCCTTATATCCCCAAAAATGCCCCCACCATATAGTTACTTTTTTTTCAATTCCCAAGGCTCAGGTTTGAGTATTTCACAAATGTTTTACCCATTTAAAAAAGCTATAACGTTTTGTGCTTGGATTCGACTTGAAGGTTTACAAAAAGCTTCAAGGTTATTTGTATTCCATATTAAAGGTCAAGGAGGTTTAGAAGCTTATATTATTGATGATTTGCTTTATTATAGATCAATTGGTCATGAATATTCTGTTCCAGCAAAAGGGTCGAATGGGATATTATTATATAGACTCCCTTTACAAATGTGGATATTTATAGCTTTTTCTCATAGAAGTAAAGAAAAACTTCATAGAAGTCAAGTCAAAGTTGTGGTAAATGACTCAGAAGTATTTAGTTCTATGATGGACTTACCTAATATTAATGAAAATGAAATGACTACAGCTGGGGTTGGTTTGGATTTTTATGGGCAAATGTCTTGTGTGATGTTTTTTAATGATGTGTTAACTGTGGATAAAATGAAGTCTTTATATCATCATTATAATTATGGTCCATATAGTAATGAAAATTTGATGTCTGTTGATTCTGTTTTAACTGGGAATTTTTCTAAATGTCTTTTGATGATTTTCCATCCAGAAAGAACTTATAAGAATTATACGTATAGTGCTATTGGGAGTATTGTAGCTAAGATTATTGGGTTATCTGGAGTTAAGTCTTTAACTGCGAGGAAAAATACTTCATTTGGGGGGATACTTATGTTATTGCCAATACTTAAGAGAGTTATACAGTTGGAAAATTCGGATTTATTGATTGAATGGTTTAGATTGGTTATGTTGTGTTTAAAAGATCGGCCTAATAATCAGAATGAAGCAGTTTCGGCTGGATTTTTCAAACTGTTGGCCCAGTGTTTAGAGGATATTCCTGCTTGTATGGTTTCTGAAGAGATTGTTAATATTATTGATGATTTGAAGAATAATGGGAATAATAAACTACCTGAGCAAGTTTTTATATACTTGCTTTGGAATATAAAACTATGGGCAAAAGGGGATTTAAGCACCCAGCTAAGGGTGTTAGGGATATTGAAAAATATGTATTTTAAGAACAAAGGATTAGCCAAAGTGATAGGTTTGGAGTATATGCTCGATAATATTAAAACCCTTACATTGCCTGAATCGATACAAGTATATATTGAGATTATAGAGTTTGTAGTCTTCACCTTCCAAGAACAGAGTATAACAGAAACTTTTATAAAATTCTTATGTTGTAGACCAAACACAGATATACAAATTCATATCCTCGAAGGCATCCGCACATTAACTACCGGTCTCGGCCCCCACAGTCCTAATTTCATCAAACAAATAATAGAAGCTAAAGGTATAGAAATCCTCACCTCCTGCTTAAACTCCAAAAACTCCAAAGTTAAATACTTCTGTGTTGTAATCCTAGAAATCCTTCTAACCAACTACAAAATCCCAATCCTCTCTTCCCAACACGATTTCTACCTTTACATAGCTTCTCATTTTTCTTCAGATCACTTTCAAGAATCCAAAGAACAAGAAGTTTTTCAAACAATCAACGACGACTCTTTTCTTGATGCTATCGAAAACAAAAGACGAAAAAGTCGTAAAAGTCTAACTTACACAACATCTTTAGAAAGAAAGTATTTATTTTCTAAAATTTTCATGAAAAGTGATGAACAACTTTATCATGCAGCTCTTGAAATTATGCTTGACCGGATAATCGAAGGGATAAACATTTTAGATGATACAGATTATATTCATAGTGTATTAGGACTAAGGATTTTACAAGAAGTTGTGAGGAAATCATCACCAGAAATTAAACATAAAGCTTTACAAGATCAGTTAATGCTTACAAAATGGAATAAAAAAAATTGTAATATTCTTGTGGAAAATGCAGATTGGCATTATTGGTTATTAGATATTATATTAGAAACATATGATAATGTTGAAGCTGCTGATGCTATTGTTGATATTGGGATTAGATTACATAATACAGTTTTACATCAAGGGATGGAACATAATGATGCATGGGGGTATATAAAACGTATGTCAATATGGTTTGAAAAAGAGAATAAAGATTATGTGCCGAGGTTGATTATTAGGAAAATATTAGAGAATTTTTTAACTACCGCGGTAAAACTAGTCACTTTTTCTGAGAATTATTGGAAAAATATTGTGATTTTTGGGTATTTTATTGAAGAATTCGTTGTTTATTCTTATGTTAGGTCTACAGATAGGGCTGAAGAGAAATTGTGTGTTAATAAAAATTGGGAAGATTTTCAGATTGTCCAGTTGTATACAAATTTAGTCAAACCTGTATGGGATAAAACACTTAATGTGGTTAGTTGTGAGGATCTTTATGCTCAGATTAAAGGGATACCTAATGGGAAATTGAGAAATGAAGCTTTGGTGTTGAATTTTGAGCCTGATGGAGATTTGAAGAAAAGAGGGAAATTTGGGGTGATTTTTTTTCATATTATTTGTATGAGTATTAAAGAAACTGATGATAGTATTTGTTTAGAGTTTTGGTTGACTGTCCTAGAAAATTTGATTAAGACGATTTTGTTGATAACTGAAAGTAACAAGAAAACTTTGACGAAACATGAAGGAAAACTGTATTCAAATTGTGTGGCTTATGCACTGGGGTACCTTTGTATTATTATACAGAAAAAAGAGTCTAAGCCTTTGTTATATTTAACTTTGGCTAAACTGTTGAAGTTTACGTTTAGCACTTTTTCGAGTAATAGCCAGAAGTTCAAACATGGTAGAATCAAAAGTATTTTAAAAATCAACCAAAACCAATACTCCTCTCCTTGCAATTATATAATCTTTGCAATTTCTCAACAAACTAAAGGTATAGAAAGTTGGATAGGACTAATAAACCAATACACAAACCGTAATGTTCAAGGATTCATTTCACAACCCGAAGTCCAAAATGCTCTTTTCTATATCTATTTCCTAGTCCAAGAAAAATTCCATTGTTTCAATAAACAAAATTTTATATGTCTAGACCGTGAACGTAGTCTTGAAAAGCATCTTCAAGAAAGCGACATATCAACAGCCTATCAGACTGAAAAAGCTAATAAAAAACTAGGCGAATATATAAAAGACTGTATAAATCAAATCAAAAACGAAGAAAACAAAAAAATCCTCCAAAGAGAAATAGAAAAAAAACTCAAATCCTATAAACGTAAAAGGATCATAGAAAAAATAATACAAAGTTTTACGTTTAAAACAAACGAACAAACACTAACTGAGTTTAAATTACAACAAAAACTCTGCAAGGATTTTTCAAGACCATTTTTAACCCAAAAATCACATACAAAAAAGTATACAAGTAGCAAAAAACAGCATATCGAAGAGCTAAGCTTAAAACCGATTAATTTTAAAGAGATCCAAAGAAACATTTTTTCTATAGAAGAAGAAGATATCGATTTTCTCGAAGATCTTAAAACTAAAATCTCAGAAGAAACAGGGAAAACCACAAAAGGTTTTTCAGGGATAGTAGGACTTATATGCCCAATGATGATAAAATATGGCTATATTCATATAAAATACACAAAAAAAGAACAGAAATTAATGTTTTGTTACGATCAAGGGATACAAGAAAAATATTCAACCAATATAGAACTTTTTGATTTTAAACCTACAGATCCTAGTGGGATATACACAAAAACCTGGAATCTCAATTCTTTAGTCAATATTTTCCCAAAAAGCTATTTAATGCAACCAACTGCAGTTGAACTGATTTTCGCTGAAGGAAAAACTTTACTTATCAACTTTATCAACACAACAACAAGGATTGAGTTTTTGTTAGAAATCAAGAAAATCAAAAAAGGTTTACTTAATCTGAAAATATCCAAACCAAAAGTTTCTANAAACTTTATCAACACAACAACAAGGATTGAATTTTTATTAGAAATCAAGAAAATCAAAAAAGGTTTACTTAATCTGAAAATATCCAAACCAAAAGTTTCTATAAAAACTATACCCTTATCTTCATATAAACCGAAAATATTCGTTGACCCTAGTATTACAGAAAAATGGGTTAATTGGCAGATAAGCAATTTTGAGTATCTGATGTATTTAAACTATTGTGCTGGAAGAAGTTATAATGATTTAACTCAATATCCAGTAATGCCTTGGGTGACTTCTAATTATAATAATTATGAGCTTATAACTTCTTCATATAGGGATATGTCAAAAAACATGGGATCTCTAGGGTCACAAGAACGTATTTCTATATTTACTGACCGATTTCGTTGTATGGTTAACGATAATACCGATCCACCTTTTCATTATGGTTCCCATTATAGTAACCCAACTATAACTCTTTTTTATCTTATTCGCTTATCCCCATTTGATGATTGTGCAAAAGAACTCCAAGGGGGAAAGTTTGACTTACCAGATCGGCTTTTTAACTCAATCAATGAATCTTATTTATCAGCTATTGAAGATATTGCTGATGTCCGAGAACTTATTCCTGAATTTTTTTGCTTACCTGAAATGCTTTTAAATATAAACCAAACAAATTTCGGGTTTACTCAAAGTGGACAACAAATCGATAATGTCATTTTACCCAAATGGGCTAATTCAGCTTATGATTTCATAAAAATCAATCGTGAAATGCTTGAAAGTGAACAAGTGTCAGCGAATATAAGTAAATGGATTGATTTGATTTTTGGATATAAACAACAAGGTATTGAAGCTGAAAAAGCATTAAATGTTTTTTATTATTTGACTTATGAGAATAATGTGGATTTAGAAAAAATTAATGATGAAATGTTACTGAAAACATTATTGACACAAATGTATCATTTTGGAAGAACACCTACACAGTTGTTTATAAAACCACATGTACAGAGGAAGGCTTTTTGTAAGATTTTAGATATACCGAATTTATTTTCACAGCCTTGTAGTATGAGAGTTTTGCTTAGTGGATTATCGAAAATTATGAATAATCCTGGAGGTTTATCGTTAAGGTCAGTTATTAGGATTAAGGTTGTTAGAGATAGGGAGATTTATTGTTTGAGGCTTAATAGGACGATAACTAAGTACAATTTTATTAAACTCACAGTAGGGAATGAGATTTGTATTAGTTGTGATCCTGTGCAAAATATTGATTACATCAAAGACTCTATTCTCAACTACGAAGATACTTCAATCTTATATCACAACTGCCCATTTCAATTTTTCAACTCATGCAAATCTGTAGCTTTCGGGGGTTTTTGGGATGGCCGAATTCAAGTTCGCCGTTATCTTAGCGGTGAGACTTTCAATCTAAAATTTATCTATAACAGTTTTTCTACTGTTACTTGTATAGAATTTTCTGATGATGAAAAAACAGTAATTTCAGGTAGTCGTGATGGAGAATGTGTTATATGGAAAATTGATAATGATCTTTGGATATTTAAATACAATTTTGCTAATCATGAAGATGAAGTAACTTCTATATGTATAGCTGAAGATATTCATACTTTTGCAACAGGGTCACTTGATGGGAAATGCAATTTATATTGTATTGATAGTTATAAAATGATTTTACAAATAGCATTACCTGGAAATAAACCGATAAGTATAACGAAATTTTCTTTAGCAGCACCTTGTAAGGTAATTTTGTATTCTACTGAAGATAGGACTGTGTATTTTTACTCGATAAATGGGTTTTTGTTATATACGATACAGGAACATTTTAATATTAATGCTATGATTGTTGTGAAGTATCCCACTTGTGAGGATTTTTTAGTTTATGCGAGTGATAAAGGAGATGTGATAATACGGAAAGCTGGCAATGGGGAAAAGTTCTCATCTTGCAGTCTAGGGATAATCTCCCCAATAACCTGTATTGCTGTATCTTCTGATTATAAATATATTTTCGTAGGATGCATTGATGGAGAAATAGCCATTATTGCTTAAAATCTTTACATAATAATCTTACTAATATTCAATAAACCTTCCATCAGCTCCAATAATAATTTCTTTTTCTTCATCATCAAAACTAGTTTCTCTATGTTCATTCAACGTCTTCCACAGCAAAAGTTTTTTTTTATTCTCTTCCTTAATCCTTCTATCTTTCTCATACATCCCTTCTTCATCCCTAACAAACTCATAAAATCGATCTAATTCAACATGAGAAACCCCATTAGCCCTTGAACTATAACTCCCTTGTATTGTCGCACTAGGATTTGTATAAAAGTCACTAGCAATCCATGAATCAACACCTTGACATGTCATAATACTTTTTTCAATAATCGATTTCATAGCTTCACTATGTGTAGCTGCTTTAATAATCTCATCTTTAGTCAATAAACCATTACCATCTTCATCAATAGCTATAAACAAATCATGTAGACTATCTTTAAGTATTTTCCTTTCTTTTGTTGTATTTACACATAGTTTCAATACATTATAAAACTCTTCTTCATCTATATCCCCTGAACCATCTTCATCGCATATATCAAAAAACACTTCAAGTTTTTCTTTAAAACTGGTTTCTCTAAACATTTCTAGTCCGACCATGACTTCTTTCATGTCAATTGTCCCGTTACCATCTTCGTCGAATATCCAAAATAGTCTATCAATAAGGGTTTTGTCAACACCTACACTGATTGAACTAATGACATCTTCAAAAGTTATGTAGTTCATATCACCATGGTAATTAGCTTGCATTAGAAGAGCTTTACAGTTATCAAGAAGACGATCAATTTCTTCACGATATTGGGAAAGTATCCAGTGAATGGTTTTGATTTTTAGCTTACTACGAGTGGATTTTGTTAAAGAGTTTCTTAGGAAGTACTTGTATTTACGGTTTTTAATAGCATNGTTATCAAGAAGACGATCAATTTCTTCACGATATTGGGAAAGTATCCAGTGAATGGTTTTGATTTTTAGCTTGCTACGAGTGGATTTTGTTAAAGAGTTTCTTAGGAAGTACTTGTATTTACGGTTTTTAATAGCATCAGGTTTGATTATTGACATGGTTCCCATTGGTATGCTTTGGCATTTGGCGATTTGTTTGCTTTNTCAGGTTTGATTATTGACATGGTTCCCATTGGTATGCTTTGGCATTTGGCGATTTGTTTGCTTTTGAGGTTTAAAGATTTGGTTATTGGGGGCAGTTTGGATGGCAGTTTACAGTTGTTGTTACGAAGAACTTCGCATTTGCCTCGAGTGAACTCGAGGATTTTTGTGCTTGTTCGAAGTAAGCGAAAATTTTTGTTCTTTTTATCCATATTATGGAGTTCAAAAAATTTTTTTTTTGGTTGTATGGAGATTGTAATAAATTATATAATTTTTTTAGAAGGAAGTTAGGTGTTTTATATTAGGCTAGACATGAGATTTACACATATACTATCAGCATAGGATATTAAAAAGATAACAGAAATAACAAATTTCTATATATAAAATCATCTGTAATGCTTATTAATAGATTCAAGCTAGCNCTTATTAATAGATTCAAGCTAGCTTATATAAGGTGGAGTATAAATTTATTCATATACAATTGAAAAAAAAATATTTCAGGATGAAATAATATTTCGTCTAAAAATTACAATTATTTTTTTGAATATTTTAATTTATATCATTCAGCGAGATTTCCCATAGTAATTTGTTATATAATCTTACCTATCAAACAATATTTTTTTTCATATAATTTTTTTTTCTCAAGTTCATAGGTGAAAATCTCTCTATTTCATAGCAGTAAATACTATACATATTCAAAATCCAACATATCAAATATATAGTCTATTTT
>MPUH01000665.1:0-40984 GCA_001970955.1 Stentor coeruleus
CATGTTTCTTTAACATGTTGTAACCAATACCCATGACTTTTTGCAATTTTATTATTGCAAGTTTTTTAACCCAAGCAATTTCATCAACAAATCGATAACCCCAATCATCAAGTAACTGAAGTGAAGTTCGATATTTTGCATTTATAGTCCACAAAAACAGTAAACCTTGTTTTTGTAGTTTAATAATAGGCAAGTTTTTAATTATCTGATCTGATAAAGCTTCATAAGATATTGTCACCCCTCTTGTTGGTGTGGCGCCAGAAAGTTGCCAAGGTGGGTCCATCATAATAACATCAAAAAGTTTTCTTTTAACTTCAATTTGACCTTGTATAAGTTTATCAAAGTTATATGTCCTAACATCTCCGCTTATTGGAATACAGTCTTCAGGTGTGTTTTTAAGAATCACTCTATTGTGTTGTTCTTCAAAAAACTTAAGTTCTTCTAGGTAAATGTGTTTTCAATCTGTTTAATCTGATCATTTGAGGAATCATCTGAGTTTTGTTGGTCATTTTTAAGTTTTTTTCCTTTTTTTTTTTTGACGACTTTTTTCCTTTTTTTACCATTTATATTAACTTAGTATTTAATTTCAGTTGCTGTCTGGAAGATCTGTTGAGAAAACACAAAACTTGCGAATAGTGATACTAAGTAATAAACTGGGATTAATAAACTCAAATATTGGATCCAGGCGAATTTGAGGTTTTGGAGGAAATTTGGAATATAAAGCACTTCTTGGTATGGGGGAATTCGAATTTTCATTTTGATTTCTAAGGTTTGTAAGGAACTTTGAGGTAAAATTGTGCTTTTGTATTTGTAGGTTGTAGTTTCATTACGGGAGAAATAACGAGTGAAGAGGATTGGGAAGAAATTTTCTGTAGGCCAAGAATTGTCGAGTNCGAGTGAAGAGGATTGGGAAGAAATTTTCTGTAGGCCAAGAATTGTCGAGTAGAGTGGAATTGTAAGTGCTTCTGACTATTTTAGAACTTTTAAGAGGATTTTTTTGGTTTAGGGAAAGATCACCGTCTAGATAGATTATTGAGGCCCCGTTTGGTGTTGTTATATCANTAGAGTGGAATTGTAAGTGCTTCTGACTATTTTAGAACTTTTAAGAGGATTTTTTTGGTTTAGGTAAAGATCACCGTCTAGATAGATTATTGAGGCCCCGTTTGGTGTTGTTATATCAGCTATAGCTAGGGTGACCATATCAAGGTTTACTCTTGAACGTAATCTGTAGTCGTAGTTAATGAAAACTTTTATATTTCGAAGTTTTTCTGAGGGTAAAAATAAGGTAATGTTGTAATCATACATATCTGGTTTATAATCTACATTATAATCCCAATATGCACTTTGAATAATTGCAGGAATATTTGCAATACCTGTAAGTTCATTCATTTCACCTAAAGTTGAGTAATAGTTAGTTTTAAGACTTCGTTTTATTGTTGACCCAGAATCGGATATAGTTTTGGATTCAGTTAATGCGACAACAAGTATTTCATTTCGATCTAATACTATAGGTTGTTCAAGATATGATTCATGCAGACTCCAAAAACCGTGTGTGCTTGCAGCTAGGAAAAAAGGTACTATCAAAACTATCAGGGCAAAAATAAAACAAAGAATATAGCTACAAGTGCATACATCAGCGCGGTAAATTTTGCTTATACTTTGTTTTAGTAATAATACCATTTATAGTAAATAATGAAATTTGATTAATGAAACAAACAACACACATATATTTATTATAGAATATAAAAATTTGACATATTACCAGTACATGATAAATCTTAAATAAAAAATCTTATAACACCCACTTGCTAAATAGGAGAATAAGTATTATTCAACGATAATAATAATGAAAAAGCTTAAAGTCGTAAATGATACTTCTCAAGAAACTATCAGCAGAGGTGAAAGTAAAAGACTTTTTCGTCTTTGGAGGTCTTATGACTTAGCAAGTGCTGTGCTAATAATGACTGGACTAGCACTATCAACATTAGATTATGAAATCAATTACTCACCAACTAGAAGCTATCGTAATTGCCATATAAATACAATGACAACTCAAGTTTTTAGATATTTATCTTCAATATGTTCACTTGTTGCAATAATTTGTATATTGCTAAGATATTTCGAAAAACTCAGATGGAAACACAGGGTATCTTATTTTAATAAAAAAAGCGATAGTATTGCTGGAGTACGTAAAAGTGTTGTTTTTATGTGCATAGAAATTATTGTTGTAAGCATTTTACCATACCCACATGTTGATGGGAATGTATATGTTCCTTTAAGATTCAATCATGATACAATAACAATTTGCTATAAATTAAGCGAAATACTCTATTGTTTAATGTTCTTAAGGTTTTTCATAATGGTCAGAGCTTTGATAAATTTTTCTTCTTTTCAAAATGATGAAGGGCGTGAATGCTGTAAGGATTTTAGAGTTAAACCTAATATGAGATATTTAGCGAAATGCTTATGGACGAGATACCCTGTTTATTTTTTAACGGGAATTGCTGTATTAAGTCTATTTATATTCGCCCTTACACTTAGGGTGTTTGAAAGAGTAACAGATGATCTTTCGCATATGTATTATAGCAACCCTATGAATGCTTTATGGTTTATGGTTGAAAACATGACTACTTTAGGATATGGAGAATTTTACCCATACACTTACCCAGCAAGAATAGTCTGTGTTCTAAGCTATTTTGCTGGGTCAATAATATTCGCCCTTTTTGTATCAGCAATGCAGCAACATGTTGATTTGGATATACATCAAAGAAGAGTTTATAAACATGTTATGAAAATTCCTCTTGCTGCGACAATGATCAAAAATTGTTTACGATATTATCTATGGAAAAAACGCTTAGGTACTGAAAATGATATATGTAAACTTCATTTTAAAGCTTTGGAAAAATCAATTGATGATATGAAATCAGTGAAATCAACTTTTCATACAAAACAAAATAAACGAATTCATGATTTAAGGAAAAATGTTAAGCTATTAAATTGCCAGGTATCTGCTATAGATCGATTAGTGACTTCAACTTTAGACACTTTAGTTTCTAAAAATAAAAATGTGCTTAAGATGACTTTTTAAATTATCTTAGATGATTATATTCAAATAATAGATAAGTAAAATTTGGTTATTAAATATTCTAATATCAGGATTATTTTTTATAATCATGATACTAAAGATTTCTTATCGATAATACTTTTTTTATTAATTATCCTTATTAATCTACAAACCTTTTGCAGAAAACATCGATTGTATTCTTTTTTTTGCAGGGTATACATAAGTAAGTTTTATTGGACTTGTTTCCTTTGATTTACTCATACATGGACTAAATATCTGTTCCCATGTTTCTGATGAATTTTTTCTCACAGGACTATTACTTTGATTTAAATTTCGTTTATATAAACTAAACCTTGAGGCAATTTTATGTAATACTTGATGATATGTACTCATTTTAGAATCTGAAGACTTTCTTGATTCTAGTCTTATATTTTTAGGTTTGAGTACTGAGCATTTACGTTCCGAAAATTGTGTTTTGGTTTTTAGTCTTATCATGCATTCAGAGGATTTAGTTCTTCCATTGTATTTTACTGGAGTTCGTTGTTTTAATTGAACAGGACTTTTTGTTTGACAGAAAAGATTCCTGAATTTACTTGTTAAGCAAGAGGAAGATTCTGGTTCTTCATTGGTAGACTTCTCGTATAAGACAACTGGTGTTCGAATATTTATTATTCTTCTTACTTTACCTTCATTACGCATTTATTATAATATGTCTAACCAAAAGCCAAGGCTAACAATAGAAAAACAGTCCAGCAAAGAAATCTTCCTAAAAAAACTCCAAATCTGTAGTGTGAACTACGACTTCTACGATGAACAAAAAGATTCCAAAGCCAAAGCTGAAAGGTTAGAAACAATCCAAGAACTAAAAGAACTTTTCAATGACTCAAAATACATGACCCAACATTTCTTACCCAACCTCGAACTTGTCTTTGATGTCATCCAAAAAAACCTCTTCAGACCTCTGATTCCTTTCAAAAAATCAGGAGAAAAACTCGAAATGTCTGAAACCGGAAAAGAAGATGAAGAAAATTCCCCAGATCCTGCATGGCCTCATTTATTAGGCGTTTATGAAATTCTATTAAAAATCATAGTAAATGACCAAATTGACGTAAAAACATTGAAAACTTTTATAACACCGAAATTCATCCATAACATTTTAGAACTTTTTAACACAGAAGAAATCAGAGAAAGGGAATATTTAAAAACAATTTTACATAGACTATATGCGAAATTGATACCAAGAAGGAAAATAATTAGAAAAGCTATGAATGAAACATTTTTGGCAATGATACATGAAAATAAAAAATACAATGGGGCTAATGAGCTTTTAGAAATCTTATCAAGTTTTATCAGTGGTTTTGCTGTACCTTTAAGAGAAGAACATGTGAGTTTTTTTAAAAATATTATTATTCCTTTACATAAAGTTCATTATTCACACATGTTTCATGATCAACTTCAAAGATGTTCAGGGATGTATATTGGTAAAGATACTTCATTAACTGAAGCATTAATACAAGGAATACTTAGATATTGGCCTTATGGGAATTCTCCTAAAGAAATGCTGTTTTTAGATGAACTTAATGGGGTTTTAGAGTTTTATGATATTAATAAACTTGATGATATTGCCCCACAGATATTAAGAAGGATTTTTATATGTATGTCAAGTCCTCAATTACAAGTTTCAGACCGCGCAGTATCTTTTTTTGAAAAAGAATACTTTCTTGCAATAATAAAAAATTTCAAACATATAGCTTTTCCTCTTTTTGTCCCTTCTGTTGTAGAGTTATCAGAAACTCATTGGTTTAAAATTCTTCAAGAGTCTTTTGCTTCGGTGAGACTAATACTTAAAGAAATAGATGCAGGATTATTTGATAAAGTAATAAATGACAAAGAAAACAAAACTTATAATGCACTTATTTATATGCATAATAGTCCAATAAGAGCAGAAAGGGAAAATAAATGGGAAATATTAATAAATGAAGCTAAAAGAATAGAACCTGGATTTGTAGTGCCCCAAGTACCTTATACAGATTCACATGTTGTGGGTTTAAATAATAAAATTATTTGATTTATTAGGTAAATTTACTATGATATAATACTTTTTAAGCTTAAATATATGTTGAAATTATATAAAATATTAATTGAACTTAAGATTATGATAAGATATTTAGAATGCTAGATATATATAATGAATTAAGATATTATTTTAAAGTAGATTACACTAAATAAACAGAAATTAAAAAAAATAATAAAGACTATAATCAGAAAAACAAGTTTATTAATAATCTCCGTGAAAAAAAAAACTAAGATCATGAATAGAATTACAGATTTTCTAGGTTTAGGTTTAAAAGAATTATGTTATTTGTATTATGATAATAAGAATTTCTAAAATTATATGCGGTTTTTGAATAAAATGCTGTAAGGCATTGATTTATATAGGCTAAAGTAAGCTAAAACTATATCTAATTATTTTGCTCAAAGCCTCCTTGATATGATTTTTCTGCCTGTACTTTGAGTAAGACTCCGACTTATATATAAAATATTACGTTATATCTTCAACTTCTTCTATATATATTGAACCTTTTATATTACTTTCTATATCCTTTTCATCTGCTATTGATTTCAGATCCATTAATGACATTGTATAAAGTGACTTGCAAGACATCATAAGCATCTCAACATTAATCATTTGACTGAATTTTTATTACTTTTGCTTCTGACTGTGTGCTAAGAAGCGTTTTGGTACATATACTGAAGCTGGTCTTACAGTGTATATTCTATTTATAAAGTACCGAGCAGCAAGTCTTGATGCATTAATAAAAGCCCTCATAGCCTCTATTTTTATTAATAAAATAAGTGTTTAAACTAAGATCATAATAACTAATCTAATGCTATCAAGAAGATTTATAACTATTAAATATCCTAATTTATCCCCAATATGTATATCTGACCTATGTAGTAGTTTTCATTTATGTATATAAATTCTCATTAGCATATTAAGCCTTTAAAAAAAATCTCATATTTTTTATCATAAAATCTTGGATACCTAAATCCTACCAATCAACCTAAGTAACTTATAATAAAGTAAACTACCTAAATTCCTGATAGAATCATATTCAGCGCTGCTGCTTCGTCCATAGCGCATTCGTTCAAAGCTTTCCTCACTGCCTGCTGATCAAATCCCATTTCACATAATCTTTTAACTTTTTCCTCATAAACAATTTGAGGGTCTTTTGCATGTTCTTGTGTCCAGTTTCTAGCAGTTTGATTAAACAATTCTCTATTGTTCTTATATTGAGAGGCTACAACAGCATCTTGTGGATCATCAGGTTCTGGATTGCAAAGAAGGGCTTGAAGAGACAATAATGCAGTTCGAATTGTCAGTGCAGGAGACCACTCATCTTTAAGTATATCTAAGCATATCGCTCCAGTTTGTGAAGAAATATTAGGATGCCAGATTCTTGTATCGAATTTCATTTTCGGAGGCTTGTAAGGATAATCTGGTGGGATGACAATATCAATAATAAAAGTTCCACCTTGGTAAATAGTATCAGGCTATATAATAAATACAGGGCCTTGGATAATACCTTTCCAATGAGTCTTATCTGTACCAATACACCTCGCTTGTACTCCTGAGTTGCTTTCACTAAGCTTATTCAATTCTTCATTTTCCTTTTGCAGTCTTCTTTCCATATATTATAATTTAAGTAACTTTTTTAATTATTAGGTGGTCCTAAATACTTGCTAAAAGAAAAAATCTCAGGAAAAATACTTGATCTAGTATAAAATTCTATTTTATCCTTTACTTGTTTGCATTGATTTCCATCTATAATATTCCATATAAAAATCAATTTATTATAATCCCCAGTAAGAACCTTATTACCTTCATTATCAAATACAATTGACCTTATACACATTTTAGATTTTTTAACTTTCCAAAGTGGTACTGCATGATTATTTAAATCCCATACTTTTATATACTGATCCTGTCCACCTGATACTAAAAATTTATTATTTGGGCTAAAAGCTACACAAGTTACTCCTCCAGAATGTGATTCTGGGATTAAACTAACTGGTAAAATTAGATTCCCTATTGTAATAATACATATAAGCCCATCATGACCCCCTGATGCTATAATTCTAGAGTCAGAATTTATACTTAGACATTCAACACCACCATAAATACTTGCTGTATGAATATGATGTGACTCAATTTCTTCAAGAGTATCTGATCTATAAATTATTATATTCCCATCACAACATCCTGATATAAGATATAAACCATTCGGAGTTACTTTAAGTAATCTTATTTTCACAGTTAATTTTTCTATACGTCTTTCAAGTACATGATGTTTGAGGTTTATTAAATATATTGCATCAGTATAAAGGATTACTATATTAAAAGTTTGTGGGATTTCTAAAATTGATAATACTTCACTTTTAATTTGTGTCTGGATTTCTTTAAAAACTTCTGAACCTAAACTCCAGCATTTTATATAACCTTCTTTTTCACCTGTTATGATTTCCATTGATTGATTTGAGTAAAAGATTTGTAAGATTTCAAGGGTTCTAGGAATTTTAAAGCCAAGTTTTGAAATGATGTTTAGTTTTTTATATGTTGGGGTTATGTTGGAATGTATTCTTTTATCAATCATCATTGTAGTTCGGATACTTAAGGCGGCTGGTAAAGATTGGGAATTGTTTGCAGAAATTGAAGGTGATGTAAAATCTTTTGTAGCCCAGTTTTTTATAAGCCTTTCTATTTTTTCTATTGAGAAATTTGATGTTATGATATTTTTTTGAGAAATTTCTTGAAGGTTTTTTAGGGAACGTTGAAAAAGTTTGTTTCTAGCAGTTATGTAATCTATAATTTTATTAATTTTTTCACGTGTAGTGTGGATTTTTTTGTAGAGAGATTTTTGTGTTTCTAAGGCTGTTTTGATTATTTGATTTGTAGATATTGATGATAATTTTAAGATCTTGTCAAGATTTGTATTTATTTTATGGATTTGAGAAAGGACTTCATTTTTACGGGTTGTGTCTAGGTATAATGCGATTTCTATTGGGTGCTCTCCACTGTTTATGATCATATGGGTGTTTATATGCTCATTACACAAATAAGAACTTTGTGATAAACAACTACAGTATACTTCAGCTTTTGAATTGCAGCTTTGAATACCACATTCAATATCTTCTATATCCATTTATTAATCTCAAATATATATTTTTTATCTAGTAATTTTCAAGATTTTTATCTGATGTTAATATTTTTGGCAAATGATAAGAAAAACTTTTGTATAAATTATAATATCAATGATTTGTTAATTTATAATCGGGTTTATGTGATTATTGTGTTAATTTTTCACAAAAATGAATTATTTCTACTATCTTGGAATTAAGTTTTGATAATATTCAGCACTCGTATTCATGAAATCAGTCATCTAATATTAAAAAGATTGTTTTACAATCATTAAACTAAAAAAATAATTTAACAATGAGAAAAGTTAAGCCTTTCTTTACCATCATGAGTTCTTGTATCATTTCTCTTAGAAAACAAGTTAGTAAATATGTCAATAATACATTCAGACAAAGGCATTTTTTCAATTTTATACCGAAATTGACTGTATTTCAATAGATAAGTTTTAATACTTAGAAACTCCCTTTTAAGGTTTTTCAGTTTTTCTGTTTTTCTACTTAACTTTTCTATAACATCTTGGGAATATCCTCGATAATTTAGGAATTCTTGAAACTGGCCATGAAGTTCAGCAATTTGTTGTCCTTTTTTCTGAAGATTTTGCATTAGCATTGAATTCACTTCTTTCAACTCAGCTATTTTTTTCTTTTCACTGTTATCAGAAAAGCTTGATATTATATTTAAAAGCTTAATTTTTTCTTGTTTGAGATCTTCTAATACCTTCATTGCTTGAGTATTTTCTTTGATATTCTCAGATTTGCTAAAAGAAAGTTCGTGTTTAAGTCTAGCAACTTGTTTTTTATATGCACTGATATCATAAAAATATTTTTCTTTAAGTTTTTGGATTTTTTCATCAGCTAGTTTGCTATTTTCTAATAAATTACTAACCTTTTTATCTTTTTCTTCGATGATTTTGTAGATTTCACATTTGGAGGAATCAGTACTTGAGACATTTGTGAAATCAGCAATATACTCATAACACATTTCTTTACTTCTACTCAAATCAGAAATCAAATCAGAATTTTGTTTTGATAATATTACACTCAACTCCTGATATGCTATTGATTTTTTCTTAATATCTTCAATCTCACTTATTAAATCATTTATTTTATCCTCTTTTTCTTTACTCAAATCATGTAATTTCATCATCAACTCCTTTATAATCCCATCCTTCTCTTTATTCATTTTATCTAGTTCTAAGCATGTTTTTTCTTTATCTTTTATATTTTTAAGCTGATCAGATATTGTTTCATTTAATGTTTGGATGTTTACTTCAAGTAATTTTTTTTCTTTCATTAAAACATTAACACTTTCATTGTCTTCACTATCACTACTCAAAAGCCAATCTGAGTTATCGATTTTATTATAATCAAGAACTTCTTTACGTAAAATATCATTTTCTTCTTCAAGAACTGAAATTTTTTCTTGAAATTCTGATATTTTATTTTCACAGACCGAATGATTTTCTGATAAAATTTTGAATTTCAGTTCAAAAAGTTTGTATTTCTCAAGCTCCTGTTGGAGGTAAAAGATTTCATGTCCTTCTCTTTTTTTCATTGAGGTTGGTTTTGTCCTTACATCCATATATTCCATTATTTTAGTTTTTTTTTTTTATCTTTTAAAATAGTAACTATATAACTACCCATATCTAATTTAAAACCTTTAATATCATCTTATTATTAATAACTTATTTACCCATAAACGCTTCCTACTGCATAAAGCATATACAAAAGCTCAGCTTCAAATCTTGATTCACATATCAAAATATTCAAATGAATCATCTCATCATAAGTTAATTCAATTTCAATATTTTCCCAGTCCTGCTTTGTTATAGTTTCAGGAAAACAAGCAATTTTTTTAATATATTTTTTGGTATTGATTTTCAAGAATTTATTAATATCAGTATAATCATAATCATCATATTGAAGTCCATAAACTCTTTGTACATAATTCCAAATAGCTCTTCTTAATGGGCCGGTTTCTACTCCAGAATCTTGTCCAACATAGTCATAAGTCATTGCTGTGGCTGTGCGGATTCGATTCCAAATACTTTCTGATACTTCTGGGGCCATTTTTTCAAGGACGAAATAAGCTTGGTCAGTTAATCTGAATTCCGAACCATTGAAAGGACGAGAGGTGATATCCATAGGATAATTTATATAGCACAAATAATCCCCAGCAATCTTAGAAAAGTAAATATCTTCATCATAACCATCAATATCTTCTGAAGAATCAGATATATACTCTTCAATATCCGGTCCATCTACATTTCCCCTAAGTACAGCAGCAATATTTGTCTTGTTTTTTGTAATCCTAACAACATCAGCCATAGGCTCTTTATTACAAAACAAAGGAATATCGCTTTCAGGAGCAGCACCAACTCCAAAAACAAACCCAGACAAACAGTGAAATTGGCATATCTCAGTAAGAGCTAAAACTAATTCATTAGGATTCCATTGAGTCAATAATTCTCTAATATCTTTTTCAGAAAACTCCCAAGGTCTATGAGCCAATTTAACATTAGCTTTACCTAAAGCAATAAGTTTACTTGGAACTTCATCAAGATTTTCAAACCAATCTCCTTCTAAAGTCTTACAAATGTTTTCTTGAAGTCTCATAAGATATTCACATCTATGAGTTGCTGCGGCCATATAAGCAATGTAATATCTCCATAAATAAGAGATGCTTAGATCATTGAAGAAAAATTTTTGAATGACTTCTGAATGTTTTTCTAGGTAAAGAGGAAAATGTCCCATTATTCGTTCGTAATTTGATATTCGGCCTGTTGTTTGTTGTATGTTTTCAGTAACTCTTTCGTATATTTCTTGCTCTGTTTCGTTTGGGAATCTAATTTCTCCTTTAAGCTTTTTTATGTGTTCTTGAGGTATGAAGTGAGAGACCAGATTACTCATATTTTCTATTTATACTTTAAGATTTGGGGTTATTTTTGAGAATCATATTAAGTTAGACAAAATTATCGCGTATATTTTAAGTTGTTGGTAAAAACGCATATATTTTTTTTTTTTAGGCCAGTAATGTTGAAATTTATTATAAGTTTAGTTAGATAGTGTGAGATTAGGGTTTTGGTTTGGTATTTGATTTTGTGGTAATAGAAGATGAAGGCTTTGTTAGTGGGCTTCTGGAGATTATTTTGATTTTTTAATTTAGTTTTTCGTAAGGTAAATTAGAATATAGGGAGGGAATATTGTTTATTGATTTAGATGTTTGAGAAATGATGTAAATATATGTAAAACTTAGGGGTTTTAGTTGTTTATGTAGAGTTTTGTATGTTTGGAATATAAATAGTATATTTAACTTGTATATTTATTATTTTATATTACAAGTGAAAACAATAAAAATGTATAGGTTTAGATTGTTGAGTTTAGTTTTCTTATATCATATAAACATAAATTTTCTAACTAATATTAAACTCTAATATAAAACATTATTTCTATAACAAAATCCAATTTTAAATCTAATCTTTAACAACATTACTCAATATAAACTTTTTAATAAACTCTTATATAAAAACATATTTTCTCATATTATCATTAATACTCTTCTATCATTTAAACATAAAAACTATCAAAAATAAAGCATCTGAAAAGTTCAAATGATTTCTTAATTGTTATTCACTAAATACTTAAAAGCTTCTTGAGTATCTCCAGGGAATAATCTCAATGCTTGTCTCGCTTTTTCTCTATTAAATCCTAATTCCACTAAATCATTCAATTGTTTTTCATTTACCCCATCTTCATAAAGTGACTGTACTACAATATAAAGTTTATCACCAAAACTAACTCCATCAGGTGTAAAAAGCCTCCAGACTCCTGTATATCTCCCTTCAGTAGGTGGTATATTTATACTTGCAATAACATCAATTGAATCTCCACTTTTAACTGAACCAATCTCATAGCCAACTCCTTGTAAATCACCTTTGACATAATCAACTTTACAACCAGCAGGCCATTCATCATTACCAATGTTTTTAAGTTTCCAGATTTTTTCCATAACTTGTCCAGGTTTAACTTTTTCTCCTTCAACATAGCTGACATGTTGAACAAATTTCATTTTTGGTTTTTTCATCGTCACAGCTTTTGTGAAAGTTTTTGCAGGCTTGTTGTCTAGGGCTACTTTGATTAAATTTACACTATGGTCAAGAGTTGAGAGTTTTAAGAATGGGTGAGGGTGCTGCATTGTCATTTCACAAAACTCGCAAAAATCAAAATCGTCACATACTGTGCATTTAAAGCGAAATCCTGTTATTGGACTTTCCTGACAACCATCACATTTAACATTTTCCCAGATAGGTTCAGTAACTCTATTATATCCGATTGATTTCTCCATTTCGTTTCTGACCATATGTCGGACTGAGTTTAAATAATTTTCAGTGATTTCGATATCAGAATCATCTTTTTCAAGTTGCTTGAAATTAGGCCCGTTCTGAATCATAATTTTAAACAAAGGTATTTGAAGTTCCCTTAAAATTTCGTAAGATTCTAATAGTTCTTGATCAGTTGATACTGTTATCATGTCACCTTCTTCATCCATATATTTGAAGATTACTCCGGATACTTTAAATTCATTTTCGACTTCACTGATTAGTTCTTTAATTGAATTGGGAACTTTTTTCAAAGCTCTGCAAGCTGTGTCATATATCAACTCTATTGAGAATTTACTCTCAGACATTTTTTTATAAGGTTATCTCAGTACTTACTATATATTCTAATATGCTTATCATCCAGATTCTTAAAGTTTACTGTTAAATAAATCACAATAAATTTTGATGTTAATAAATCTCTCAGATCACTTTGTAAGTTTAAATATAATAAAAGATTTTATAAAGGTTAAATGAGGAATCTAAGAGTATTGTGGGAAATTTTCACAAATTGTTATTCTAACAAATGCTTGGATTGAATCATGTCTGATTTTGTAATAAACCTCATAAACAGTCAAACTCTATCAAATATAAACACAAATCATCCTCATAAAAAAAATAACACTATCCTCAACATAAAAATCCATACATATATACATCTTAAAAAACCTCACAAAAAGGTAAAAATACAATTCATAATAAAAATATGGGCTATGATAGTGATATTTCTTTGATTGACACTCTCTCAGTCATGGCTGCAGCTATCTTCACAGCAGTTCTCGCTGAAGGTTTAAGCTGGGTGCTAATTTATCGTACTGAAGATTACAAACAAATAAAAAAAAACGTCGAAACCCTTAGTAAACAGTTAGAAAGGGAGAAAGAAAAAGTTGTCACAGCATCCAAGCAAAAAAGTCAAGAAAAGAAAATTTCTAAAACTGATTCTATGCTAAAAAATACTAGTCAACAACTTAATGCTTCTAAAATGAAATCTACAATGATAATAGCACTTTTTATGATAGCATTTATGTCAACTCTTAGTAGTACTTATCATGGTGTTGCTGTTGCTAAATTACCTTTTACTCCAATTTCAATGCTTCAGAATATTACTCATAGAAACTTACCAGGAGATGACAGTACTGACTGTTCTATGATTTTTATATATCTTCTAATGTCATTTATTGTAAGAAACAATATACAAAAATTCTTTGGATTCACCCCAAGAACACCATTTAATATGTGGGAACCTCCTAATTATAAGTAGTTAGATTAGTTGATAGAAATTATTATTTTATATGTTGTGGGATAGTGTTTATAGATTTTTTGATATAAAAAAATTGGTATAAGGGTTAGATAGGAAAAATATATAAAATAAATAATAGAATATTTAGTTTATCTAAAAACTCTTACTCTAATAATTATAATCATGAATGAAAAACCAGAAGAATTTCTAAACAATGCTGAAGTTGTAGCTTATGAGTTTATTGAAGAACTTATAGACTATGGAGGTATGCAAATTTATGAAAATTATTTAACAATAGCATCAATTCCACACTCTGTAAAATCAACAATTGCTGTATCAGTTTCAATGGTTGAACTACTTTATTTTAGAAGAGATACAATGTATTCTCAAGATAAAAAACAGAAAATTATAGAAAATGAAAAAGATCGATGGGTTGAAGATATTGAACCTATACCATGTAGTATAGATACTTGGGCTAGAAATGCTATTCCAGTAAAAAAAAAAATCCGTGTCCCAAAATCAGAAAACATAAAAAATATAGCCCAACCTGATACAAAATCAATGAAAAGCTTTAGTCCGCGTAGGACTAGAATATCAAAAGCGCAAAAAACTAACAAAAGCATGAAAAATATTATAGAAAATCATCCAATTAATGAAGGTCAAACACCAATACCAATACTTGAAGACATAAAAGAAATAAATGAAGAAGTAGAATTTTTAAGATCCAGAAAAGAACAGGAAATGCAAAAACGCAAAGAAGACCAAGAAAGGGTTAAGAAAATAAAAGAAGAAGAAGCTGAGTTAGAAAAGAAAATATTAAAAGATTCTGAAGAAATGAAGAATAAAATATTGACATATGATTATAAAGGGAAAATAATACAAGTAAACCCAATCAAAAGTGAAAATCTTCCTGAACTCGGGGCGAAAGTCCGTTATTTATCTCATGAGCCTCCTCTTATAGAAGAAGTGAAACCTGATATCAAAAAAATAACTTCAAAGGAATTCGTTTCTGTAAAAATAATAAAAACAGCACCACAACAAGAAAAAGATTGGGTAAAAAACGCGACTTTTATCCAACAGCAACTATTTGAAACTATAAACCTTAGCCCTGGGGTTAAAATAATTGAAGGGACTAGAACTAAATTACCACCTTCTGAAACTCCAGATATATTTAAGACAATGAGCCGTAAAGATTATATAACCCTTCATAAACCAAAAAGCGAATTAACTTATAAAAAAAACTTAACTCCTGGACTTAGTGATAAAAATCACTCATCAAAAACAAGTTTAGAATCTATGAAAAAAACACAAGACAGTAAAAAAGATTTTTTTGATATGATTCCTGATTATAATTATGATGATGATGAAGATTTTAAAGAAAAAAATATCCCTTTGATTACACCTAGTAAATCGAGGAATCATGGAAATATTATACAGTATGGGGCTGATTATAAACTTGATATATCCGCTGGACCAAATGATAAGTTTAATATGGAGATTATACATAATAATAAATGGGGGATTAACCCTCCGGTTAAAGAACCAAAGGTTTTTGAAAGACTCCCGAAAAAACCAACACCTAAAGAGCTAAGGGATATTTATGGGCATATTGTTAAGAAACCTAAGGATAAACCTTTTATCACTATGAATGAACTCTGGGAAAATAAAGGCCCGAAGATTAAAAAACCTCGAGATCGGCCTAATATCGAAAGGGTTGAGAAAAAAACAAGAATGCCTCCACCACCTTATAGATATACCATGATTAATGGATTACCTGAAATTGGATGTTTAAGCGTATCCCATATCAGTGGTAAATCTCTAAATAAATCAGGGCTTATCAAATAGTATTATTTAATAATTAATCTATTCCAGCATCAAACTTAATTTTTTGTCTTAATTTCACCAGAACTTTTAAATGCGAATCATATATTCTATTCATAATCAAATTAATAAATTCATCTGTTTGAAAATAATAAGCCTGTAAATCTTCTTTACTACATTTCCCATATTTCAATTCTAACTGTGCTGTTAATGTGCAAACATTTTCACTCTGCATAAAATACCTTTCAAAAAACTCAGGTGAAAGTAAACTAAAACTATCCCCAACAATAATTTCATTAAGAACTTTGGCAAATTTATCTGAAAAGTATTTAGAAATAAAATACTTGAGGAATTCCATATTCACATCATTTCCTGTAATTGTAATAAGCCCATCCGAAAGGCTAAAATACTTATTAATATAATCTTCAATTTCTTGAGGTGATTTATATTTAGAAGGCTGATGTAAAATTTCTGGTTCAATATCTTGATTTTTATGTTCTAAAATTTCTACTGGTCTTATTATAGGATAATCATCTAATTGTGGGTATATTTTAGCCTCATATATAAATTCATGATCAATCAACTCGCTAAAATTCGGTCTTTTTTGGTGGTCAAAAATCATACAATTTACAATAAAATCTCTAGCTGACCGAGAAATCTCAATACCAACAGGAAACTGTAAAATTTCTCCATTTAAAACTGGAAGTCTACCAAATAATGATGCATAAACAATAACCCCTAAACTCCAAACATCAGTATTAAATGAATAAAGTTGACAGTTTTTTATCTCAGGTGAAGCATATTCTAATGTTCCGACAAATGATGGTGCAGCAAGTCCTTCTCTAGCTAAGCCAAAATCAGTTAATCTTATATCTGAGTCTAAAGATTCTTCTTTAAGCATTATGTTTTCTGGTTTTAAGTCTCGATGGATTATGTTTAAATTGTTTAGATTAATCATCACTTGTACTAATTGACGTGTCCAACGACGTACTGCATTTTCAGGAAACTTTTTAGTTTGTTGTTTTTGAAGTAAACGAAGCATATCGATTGGACAATATTCATATACTAGGTAATAATAATCACCTTCTTGAAAACAGTTTAAACATTTTATTAGAAACTCATGTTGGACTAGTTTTCTGATTGCAACTTCACGGTCGAAGGATTTTTTATTTTCTATGCTATTGGAAACTGACATTTTCTTGATTGCTACGGTTTGTCCATCGGAAGATATTGCTCTCCATACTGATGCTTGACCCCCTTTTCCAACTTTTTCTTGTAGGGTGTATTCGCCTATTCTCTTTTGACTGAATGACATTTTTATATGTTGGATTATAGATGGTGAAATTATTAGAGGGGAAGATGAGGATTTTAAAGAATTTGTGGTGTTAAGGGTTTTTTTTTTTGTTTAGGATTGTATATGAGGATGATATGTTTTGTTAGAATTAGGTGGTTGTTGATTTGGATAATTATTATATATTTCTTCGTAATGATTTTATGGTATTTTTGTTAGTAGTATTATTTTTTTGATTTTTTATAATGAAAGTATTTTGTATTGGAAACTAGTGTAGTATTTATATTTATTATTAGAATAATTATAGTGGATGATAAAATTCATCTTTTACTTAAAGCTTTTAGTGCGATTATAATTGAATTAATATACTCATCTGATAAAATATAGCAAACAGTAAATGATTTTTATACAAAACTTGAGCTAAAAGATAAAAATATATAAACTAAGAAATATATATAATAAAAGAAAAAACCTTATTAATTTCTTAAACATTTTATATTCTATTATAAAATGAATGAAGGCAGGTCCAGCACAGGCGTTGGCCTTTCGAAGGAATACAGTAGTTTCAACATCCCAAAATACAACCCCGACGAGTTCAATACAATTCTTAAATCATCAATCCAAATATCATCAAAAAACAAAATCCTTCAATCAAAAGCAAAGTAACACCCATTTAGCAAAATCAAAGAAGGTCTTTCCGATTTTAACTCTGAAGAATTCGACAAAGCAGCAAGAGATAAACTTGAAGAATATCGTTTAAAACACCCTCATTATCAATTTGAAGAAGACAAAGATCAAAGTAAAACTATAAAACTCGAGCAATTTTCATGTTTACTTCTCTTCATCCTCAAAGGCAAAAATCTAAAAAACATGATCCCCGATTTTGAGTTTATCCGTTTTGAAAACGAAAGTGCTGAAATAGTAAAAAAAGTATCAAACAACGCAGAGTCGTTATTAGAAATAGCAAAACTAAAATGTTATCAACAGAATTATTTAAAAGCAGCAGAATATTTAAACAGATGTTTATTATTATCAAAAGGAGATAATAGATATAAAATATGGAAAGCTGCTGTTGGGATAAAACTCGCACATGAAATTCCGAAAAATGATGAAAAAAATACATTTTTATGCTGTGGACCTAGAAATAAAGCAACAAAAGCTGATTACTTGATTAAATTAATAGAAAAATTAAATGTATTACCACAAACTATAGAAAGCCTTTGGGGGTTAATGGAAATTAGTTTATTGAATATTGTTGAAGAAAAAGTGTATATTGAACCAGTAAGGTATTATGCTATGAAAATATTGGAAATTGATAATTATTATGGATATTTAGCATGGGCGTATTTGTTTTATAAAGAATGGAAATCTGAAGCTATAGATGTGCTGATTGGATTGACTAAATCGTTCCCTAAAAGGCCTGAAGCTTATTATTTAGCTTGGGAGTATTTTTTTAAGAACAAAAATTATGAAAACGCAAAAGATATTGCTGCTGAAGCGTTTTTAAGGGTTACTGATACTGAAAACACACATTATTATATACTTTTTTGCTTGAAATTAGCTAAGTCTTATTATTATACTGGGGATTTTTCTGGATGTATAGAGCTTTTGCATAGTAAATATTTAGAACACCCAAATTATACTGTGTTTCTTTATGCGTTTTCTAAGTATTGCGTCATGTCAGAAGATTTCGCTTTTACTGGTATAGCTAAAGGGAATATGATAGATCTTATAAGACTTTGTGATAATTCTCGATCTGGGAGTATTTATTATTGGCTTTGTAGATCATATTTACTTACTAGACAATTTCCTTCAGCTTATAAATATGCTTTAAAATCTATAAACAACCTTGAAACAAGAGATAAGAGAAAAATAATGGAAATGCAAAAGAATTTTTTTGAAATTAAACCGCATATAGAAAGAATTATAAAAGTCCAAACAAACATCCGTATGGGTATTCATGATGTAACTTTTGATGAGCGATACGAACAAATCAAAGACTTCCACAAGCCTACAGCCGAAATGATCAAAGCTGAAAAACTTTTCTCCCAAGGAAATCTTGAGAAATCAATTTCAACATTAAAAATTATGATTTCAACATCCCGTCTTGAAACAACTGCTTATTTCAAACTTTTAGAAATAGACCCATTATCCGCTGAAACAACCTTTAGAAACCTTTTAACAAGAGCTAAAAATACACAAATTCCTTCTCAAATCTGGGTCAAAGCAAGTCTTATGTACGCGAAATTCCTCTTTAAAAGTTCCCATTTTAACAAATCTTTTTATGTCCTAAGAGTATTAGCAAAAATGCTTCCCCCAATGCCATATCTTCATATTCCATATTGTATATCTTTACATAACGCTGATAATTTTCAAGAACTCGCTACAGCTTTTATAAATATTATAGATAACCCATCTCCGAAAAATCAAAAATTAGAAGGTTTTTATAATGCTCGAGACCTTACTACAAATATTATAGAAGATGCTCCTTTACCTGTTAAACCTCCAAGACAAATTTCGCCTAAAGGGGAAAATCTTTTAAATCCAGAAAGGAAATTTATTTCAAGTGGAAAAGCATATAAAAAATTCAGTAGTCTAGTTATTGATGTTGATCTTGAAGAAGTTAATCATAAAAATCCTCCACCTGCACCTGGAGAAAATCGGCTTTCAGGTTTTTCTGTATGTTCTAAGCCGAAATTCTTATATTATATAGCTAAGTTTTCACTTTTGCTTAAAAAAAATAAGCAAGAAGCTCTTTTAGCGATAAGTGATTTCAAGCAGTTGTTGTATTTGGAGAAAAATAAAACTAAGTGTAGAAGGCTTATGGAAAAAGCTATAGGGATTCAGAAAAAAATAGAATGTTTAGATTTTTAGTTTAGAGGAATTAAGGATATATTAGGATTATAGTTAAAAAAATTGGGAATTATTAATGAAATAATTAATAAAAAGAAAAAAGTTGATAATTAATAGAGAACTGTATGAAGAAAGTTTGTGGGTTTTAAAATTTGATAAGGGTTTGTTTGTAAATAGACTAGGATTTGAGTTTTTTTAACGAATTATAATTAAGTAATGACAGACAATACTTCAAGTCCAGACTTTAACTCAATAGACGAAGAGAGTTTTTCAGGTTTTAATGGATTTAATGAGATACTCAAATCTCAAATCAAAGTTTCTAATCGAAATAAAGAGTTGTTGAAAAAGTTTAANGATTTAATGAGATACTCAAATCTCAAATCAAAGTTTCTAATCGAAATAAAGAGTTGTTGAAAAACATGATTTTATAAGGTGGATATGATAAAATTNAAATCTCAAATCAAAGTTTCTAATCGAAATAAAGAGTTGTTGAAAAAGTTTAAGTAATTTCTAAACAGAATTGAAAGTGAAAGGTCATCATTAAATTCAACTGTTTTTAATTCTACGACACTTGCTGAAATTGAGCGTAGAGAATATGTGAAAAATATGAGAAGGCCTGTAAATTTAGAAACAGAAATCGACACAAAATCTTCTGTTGTAGCTTTAAGCCCTTCTTCATGTTTTCTACCTTATATTGTTAATGGTAAATCTTTGAAAAACATGATCCCAGATTTCGAGTATATAAAATCATTTCAATTTTACAGTGATCCTGCTTTTTCCAATGTATATATGCCTGATTTTTATTTTTTCCTTGCAAAACTTAAGGTTTATGAAGGGGATTTTTCAAAAGCTTTATTTTATATTACTAAAGCTGAATCAGAAGGTAAAAATATCCCACAGATTAAACTATGGAAATTTCTTGTGTCAATATTTTTAGCTTCAACTTTTCCTCAAGAAAAAAAATGTAAAAGCTTTTTTTGCTGCACTAATAGAGATAAAATGACTAGATCTAGATATTTAAAGAAACTTATTAAAGATATGAAAAAATGCCCTGTTAGTATTGAATTGCTTTGGGGGTTAATGGAAATATCAATGATGAATGTTTTGAAAGTTGGGAAGAAAATAGAATGTTCAAGATATTATGCAACAAAAATCAAATCAATAGATAAATATTATGGATATCTAGCTTGGGGTTGTATTAATGTTGATGAAAATAGTCAAGATGCGCTAGGGATACTTAAATCAATAATAAGCCAATATAATGAAAGACCTGAAGCTTATTATATAATATGGAGGTATTATTATACAACTCATAATTATAATCTTGCTTGTGATATAGCGATTGAAGCTTTTCTCAAAGTTGTTGACTCTGAGTATCTAAATTATCATGTTCTCTTCAGTTTAAAACTTGCTAAATCGTATTATTTGATAAACAAATTCAAAGATTGTCTTGAGCTTCTCCATCAAAAATTCATCGACTATCCTGAATACCCTGTTTTTCTCTATTATTTTTGTAAATACTCAATCCAATCAGAAGATACAATAATGACAGGTATAGCCAAAGGTATCCTTCAAGAACTTTTCCGACTTTGCGACAAAACCCGTGAAGGGAATATTTATTATTGGCTCAGTCGGGCATATATGCAATCAAAACAATACACAAAAGCATATAAATATGCATTTAATGCTGTTTCAAGCTTAGACCTTAAAGAACGCAACAAAATCAACGAAATGAAAAAAATAATGTACGACATGAAAGTTCATATGGATCGTATAGAAAAAATCGAATCTAAAATCCAAAACGGGGCAATCGATAACCAGTTATTAGAAAAAATTGATGAATTAAACGAATTTGACAAAGCATCAGTAGAGATTCTTATCGCTAAAACATATATAGCAAAAAATGATAAACCTAAAGCTATAGAAACAATAAGAAACATGCTGATTACATATAAAAACAATATGGCAGGGTATTTTTTATTATTAAAAGTTGAAGTAATATCAACAGGAGTTTTATTAAAGGAAATGATAATTAGAGCTCAAAGTCCACAAATCCCAACACAAGTCTGGGTTAAATGTGTATTATTATACGCAAAATACCTTTTTAGTATTTTTGATTATGATAAAGCTTTTTATGTATTAAGACTATGTGCAAAACTTTTACCACCATTACCATATGCGAATATTCCTTATTGTATATCTTTACAAAACTCAGAAACTTATGATGAACTTGCTGTAGCATATTTAGAAGTCCTTAGAAACCCTCCAAGTATACATAAAAAACTTATGCTTGTTGGGAATGTTCAAGAATTAACTATGAGGATTCTTGAAGATGTTGGTAAATATAAAACTTTTGATGAAAATAAACAAAGTAAGAATTATTTAAAAACTTCAGGAAGGTATAGAAATTATGATACTGTTAGGTTACAAATGGAGTATGATGAATTAAATCAAATATCTCTACCTTCACCTTTACCTACTGATAAGATTGCTTCAGGGTTTAATATATGTTCAAAACCGAAATTCCTTTATTATATATGTAAGTTTTCAGTACTTATTAGAAAAAATAAACAAGAAGCTACGATGGCTATAACAGAGTTTAAAGAACTTACTAGATTTGATAAGTATCGATCTAAAGTTGATAAAAAATTTGCTAAAGCTTGCTCGTTAGTTGAAGAGATTAAGAACTTTGATTGAGGTATATATAAAATATTTTTTAGACATAATGCTTGGCTTATTTTATTAATTAAGTATGGTAGAATATGTGAAGGAGATTTTAGATTGATCTTGGTGAAAATGGAAAACTCAAAGACTCATATCGGGATTTAGATTTACAGAAAAAAGATAATATTTTCTAAATTTTCTATAAGAAAATCATACAAACAATAAATTGTATTGAGTAAACCTTAATTCTTAAAGTCTATTATTTATTATAAAATAATCCAAAAAAAAAATTCTATAAACTTTTCTTATATCAAAAGACTCCTCATTTCAAGATGAAAAAAAAAACTCAATATTACTCATCTTTATCAAGTGACTAAGAAAAATCAAAATCAAAAACTAGCTTACAATTTAATAAAACTCCTTTACATTTCAATATTCTTTTTCAGTATATTTCTTTTAACAATCCTCTGAAAGTGTATATTTTTTAATACAGCAGTTAATCACATATACTTAAAAATGAAAGAAAGTGCTCCTTTCTGGTCTCTACGAGGGAGAATATATTATAATCATACAGAAAACGTCCCTGGTCCTGGGTCCTACTCTCCAACTAACCACGATTTGTCTTCAAGTCCAAAATATCGTTTGGGAACATCTCAAAGAGCACCGTTATCAATTAAAAAACATACACCTGGACCAGGGACTTATTCACCACGTAATTCAATATCAACACCAGCATGGACATTGTAATTTCTATTAAGACTAGGTAAAAATGCTAGAGAAAGCTTAAAAATCTCTATCGACTTACCGGGACCAGGTACTTATAAAACTCCTTTATCCCAAGATTCACCAAGATATTCAGTAGGTAGAGGACAAAGAGATAATTTAGATCCTGATAAACATGTTCCTGGGCCTGGGGCTTATAACCCTGAGCCTTTATCATTCAAAGGAAGCAACTTGTGTATTTTCTAAACAGATTTAGTAAAGCTGAAAGATATCAAAATCAAATAAATGGGAAAAATGATGTCCCTGGACCTGGGGTTTATGAAGTTAAAGGGAAAATTGAAGGGCCTTCATTTAGTTTTAGGCCGAGATTTGAAAATAAGATGAGAATTAATGCCCCTGGACCTGGGAATTATGAGCCGAGAATAACTTTGACGTCAGGGAAATCGCCAGCTTGGATTGTGGGGAGAAGTTCTAAACGTATGTCTAGTGTGGATAAAAGTGTTGAAAATATCCCTGGTCCTGGAACATATTCGAAACCTAGTACACTTGCTGGACCTAGTTGGAGGTTTGGTAGTAGTACAAGGACTTCTTATAGTGTTCCTAGAGTACCAGGGCCTGGAACTTATGAAATTAATCCAAGCATTGGCAATATGCCTTCTTATATCCGTAGTTATAATTAGTATATGCATTATTTATAGTTTTATTTAATACTATGAAAAATTAGTATTTTTTTTTTTATTTGGTGTATAGGCAGATAATGGATTTTCTTTATATAAAAAAAAAGAAAGGGTTTAAAGAATCTTACTGTTATTTCTAGACTTTTTAAAATCTAAAGATATCAAGCTTATTTTTTTCCTAGACGATCCTTGAACCTGAGTTAAATCTTCAGTAATTCTATGACTTGTTCCGGTATTTGTATGCTTATTTGGTAGCATCTGACTAAGCTTTTCACTTATACGCATTTTAGTCATGTGTATGTTAACAGGGTCTATTTGGATTTTTTTTCTTAATGGTCTTTGTTTTATTATATATTTTTTCAGATCATTAAAGCTGGGTTTAAGCTTAAATTGATGATATGTTAGGATACTTTTTGTGCTTTCAGGCATTTTTGATAGAGATTTACTTGTTTGCATATGTATAGGCTTTTTAGGTGTGTAAAAAGAGTTTATGTGAGGAGTCGGTAAAATGTTTGTAACATCGGCTAGAGAAAGCTGAATGATTTTAGGTGTACAGTGTATTCTTGAGCTGAGCTTTTCTTTTGGAGTAAACATATTTTATTGATTATTAAAAACTATTTTATTAGGAGGTTATAAGTTTATTTTAACAATTTAACAATAACTGATTTCAAATTCCCACATTTACTATCCTATAATCATTTAAAAATTATCCCAGACTTCTCAAAAATCTAAAAATAACTTAAAATCCTACCCATATCATAAAGTCAACTAATAATCCTTATTTCTAAAAACTTTTTCCTCAAAGAAAATATAAATCCAATATTACTTCTAATTTTTACTTGATAAAATTTTTGCTCTTGCAATAGTCGACTGCATATTCGTATATTTTTCCTCAAGTCTTTTAAGTTCATCCTTAAGTTCTTCAACCCTCTTTTTCTTAACAGTTAAATCATGGTCTAATTCTTTAGAGTTAATAATCCCAGTCTCTTGCTTATTTTTTATATACTCCGCTCTTCCTGCTTCCTGTTTCTCTTTACAACTATGCAACTCTTTTCTTTGTTCATCAAGTTTCTGAACAAGTTCATCTCTTTCATCTTGTTTAATTTTCTTTTCTTTCAAAATAAACTTAAGTTTTTCTTTTGTATGAGTCAATATCTGCACAGTAGTCTCAATTTTTTTCCTAAGTTTATGCAACTCCTCATTCCTCTCTTCAATTTTTTCATTCAAAGTCTGATTTTCTATTTTCAGTTGCTCATAATCAATCAAATGTAGTCCTTCAGCAAGTTTTTCTTTATCCTTGCTTTGTTCCTCAAGTTTTTTCAGTTTATTTTTCAATGTTATATTCTGGATTCTAACCTCTTGTAAAGTTTTATCCCTTTCTTCCTCTTCAGCTTCCCATTCTTCAATAGTTATTTTTGGTATTGGTTTACCTGTTCTCGCATATTCTGCACCTTTTGCAACTTCTCTTTTAAACTCCCTAAAATAATCTTGTATTTCTTTACATCTTTGTTGCTTTTCAACTATATTTTCTTCATAAACTTTTGCCCAATTGTTATAAGTTTCCTGTAGTTCCTGCATTTTAAAATGCACTTGATTAACATTAGCCAGTGTATTTAGATATTTATGAATCCCCATATTATCTTCAGCACTTTTTTCAGGAATAGTCCCCATTTTTGTCCTTATTGCAATAACTCTTCTTTCAAGTTCTGAGTTTTTTACTCTTAATTCAGCTTGATCTTCTTGAGCTTCTTTTATTGCCCCTAAAAGTTCTTCTTTGATTTGTTCAGCTGATGCAACTTGTCCTATACTTTCGTTTTCAAAAGACTCATGGCTTTTATCTTCACTTTTTAAATCTTCGGATATCATAGATTTCTCAGCATCTGGGGTTATTGGATGAGAACTTGCGCTTTTAATATCTTTGCTTCTTTGGGCTGAACTTGAACTTCCTGGGATTTCTTCAATTGGTTTAACTTTTTCTTGTTCAAGAAGTTCTTTTCTTTGAAGTTCTCTAGTTTTTAGTCTGTCCGCAGCGGCTTGTTCTTCTTTTTTCTTTTTTTCTTCTTCGAATTCCTGTTCTCTTTGTAATAAAAGATGTTTTCTTTCTTCGTGTTTGGCTTCTTCGAATTTCTGCCGAGGGTCTGGATAGAGTTCAATCCTCATCCTTTCAACTAGGTTTATATGTTTTGTGTTGACTTTTTCTTCTGGATCTTCGCCATAAGGAATAGTTTCTGGGTTATTCCTCACATAAATTTCTAAGTAATTTTTCCCTCTGTTCTCAGGTCCATACTCAATCCCATCAGGATAGTTTATAATCGCTGTAAAAATCGATGTAGAAGGGTCATAAGATATCGAATACGGTCCAACAATCGCTTTTTCTTTCATACTTGTTATCTCAACAATTCTTACTGCATAAACACCAACATCTGTTTTAAGCATTTTCCCTTCAATCAAAATCCCTTCTGGAGCTTTTTCAATTTTTGAAACATTCAAAGCTTTTGGCGCTACCCCTAAAACAAGAGCTAAACGTTTTCCTTGTACTCCAAGTCCTATTGCCACATGATTAAAATCTCCAATAATCAGTTTACGATGAGATTCAAATATTAAACCTTGAGCATCTAAGAATGGGTCTATTAAATGGTTTATATCTCCTGAATCATCTTCTAAACCAGTTACTGCTGTACCACACTGAAATTTACCAACTGCTTTACTTGATAACATGATACTTGATAACTGCTCTGGATCTTCATCATCATCTAATACCGCTTTAACATATTCTTGCAATGGTTCAGAGCCTAACCATTCCTGGTATAAAGGCATGCTGTTAGGTACTTCCTCAGCTCTGAATTGGTTCAAGTTTTTCATGAGTTCTCTTTTCACTTTCCGCCATGGGTCTTGGGGTGGTAGGTTTTTATAAGCTGGGATTTCATCGAAATTCACATCAGACTCATCGAAAAACTCTGAGTCTTCTTGTGAACCTTCATCTTCCTGGGGTCCATCATGCTCTTCATCAGACTCGTGACTAGACATATTTATATTCAAAGATTACATTTTAGTATTAAAACCTTTACTACAGTTTCTTAGACTCATTTTCACTACCTTTTTTCAATTCATTACTACCATGATTATCTGATTTTTTAACTCCTACTTTTGGTAAAGCTAAAGATCTTCCATCAGGGTACACAGAAAGCCAATTTTCATCTGTTTTTAAATTCGGATTAGAAATCCTATAAGCGTTATTCGTCTCATAAAACTTGTGTTTTACTGATACACGAGGAGAATCATTTGTTTTTCTTGTATTCGGCCTTGCTGTACTTATCCTACTTTGTAAAAATGTTTCAGGGATTATATTTTTCATACTTAAAGAACATTCATCTACTATATCTCTAAATGTAGCTTGTTGTCTTTTTAAATTTTCTTCTAAGATTTCTTTTTCTCTTTGTTGATCAGATATCAAATCAGACATTGGGCCTTTGATTATTTGAAGTTCTTTATTAAGGACATTTTGTAGACCAAATATTTTTTCATCAATGCTATTAAGTTTAGTACTGAAATCTGTTGAACCTTTAAGAGAATCTTTTCTAAAACTATCAAGACCTTTGAGGGAGTTTATGATATCATTGATTTTATCTTTAAAATTACCTTTTATATGCTCCATATCTTGAGTGACTTTATCCATTTGTACTTCAACAGTTGTAATTTTACTATATTTTTCATTTATTAAATCATGGATTTTTTTAAGATCCTTAGTGTTTATAGCATTTCCCTGAGGTTTTGTTGGAGTTTTTTTATCTTTACCACTCCTTCTTAATGCTTTGATAAAACTCAACTCCATGGTTTGCCTGTTGTTTTCGATTTCTTCACACCTCTGTCTTACAATATCGATTTTTTCATAGATTTTCCCGAATTCTTCTTTCATTTCATCTATAGTAAGTTTGTTAGTATCAATAAGCCCTTTAAAAGTTTCTAAGTCTTTTTGTAAACTTGTAAGTTTTTTATTCATACCTCGCATACCTCCATTAACCCCTCCTCCTCCATATCCTTGACTACTACTTAAACTGTTTTTTCTACTTAACGCTTGATCCCCAGAAGAATTTTTTCTATGTCTTGAACTTGTATCATCTTCTCTTCTTCTAACTGGAGCTCTATCTGGTATTTCAAGGGCATTATTTCTTGAAGCTGATCCATGTTCACTTCCAGGGGGTTTTGGATGTTCAGGTATTTTATTAGGTGTAGTTTGAACTTGTGTATGAAGTGGTGGTTTTTGAGATTCAGTTACTGGAACTGGAAATTGTGGTTCAGGTTTTACTTCTGAAGATAAAGTAACTAGAGATTCTTGTTGAGGTTTTAAAACTTCAGGTCTAGGGATTGATTCAGTTTTAGAAATTTCTGTTGTTGTTTGAGGTGTTAATACAACTGGTTTAGGGTCAATAATTATAGGAACTTCTTTTATTTCTTCTGGAATCTTGGCTTCTTCCACAACTTTTCCTGTGTTTACAAGCTTAAAATCTGTAGTTTGAACTGGATCCGGATGTGCTGAAATTGTCTTGTTTTCTTGATTTACTAAAGAGTCTCGACGAGCTTCAATTATTGTGATATTCGGCTTAGATGTCTCATTTTTTCCCTCATCTTCATCACTTTCTAATGAATCCTTATTATTCAAATTCTGCATTATGTTATCGTTTTCTTCTTGACTATCATAATCCTCACTATCCCCTAAACCATCATCAACAAACATCTCATGGATTTTCTGCTCAACAACAGTTAGACGCATTTTCATCTGTGTTAGTTCATCTTTGATTTTTACATTTTCAGATATTATTTCTGAATATTTATCCCCAAATTGGACTTTCACTTTAGTTTTCAACCCTTCAAAATCTGAAAAAATATGTTTGTCTATACGTGATTTTAATGATCCCACATTTTGAGTTAAGGAATTAAAAGCTACCCAGGTACATCTGTTTGATGTATAATTTTCAATTTCATTTCTGTTAAGTTTCTCGTTAAGTTGAGAGAAATAGTTGGTTGAAAAATCTTCGAATTTGTCTTTGATTATTTTCATAACTGATTGCTTGGTTTCTTCAAATTTAGTCACTACGAAGCCATATGATGCATACATATCACTTTTTTCTTGTAATTCTCTGATGATTTCTTCTTGAGTATCTAGCTTTGATACTAACTTTTCTGATATCTCGAATGATTTTTTTACAACATCGATTTCTTTTAGGGCTTCAGCTAGTGAAACCTTCCCTTTAAATATTGAAGTTATTTCATCAGAAGTATTCATATTTTATTAGGTTGATTTTAAGTTTTTTACTGTTTATAGTTTGTGTTATCTATCTGATAAACATAATTGCAAATTTTTTTGATGGTTTAATATTGGACATTAAGGATTTAGTTTATTTTAATAGATTTGTTGTAATATTTCTGATAATTTTTATGAAAATCGATATTATTATATGGGTTTTTATAAATTATTAGGCTAACTGTATGATATTTTATTTCTCTGTCGATCTTGATTATTTCTTGTTTGTTGTGGTTTTCTCAGTAATGCTTATAATTATTAAATTATTAGAATTTTTTAAAGATATTCTACNAGTTTATTTTAATAGATTTGTTGTAATATTTCTGATAATTTTTATGAAAATCGATATTATTATATGGGTTTTTATAAATTATTAGGCTAACTGTATGATATTTTATTACACTCTATTCATTTACTAGTAATTGCAACTATATTGCGAACATTGATAATAATACATATAATCTTTAATGCATGTTCAGCCTTCACCAGAATTAAATGATAATATAAAACTCATATACAGATAAAAACTTAAATATAAAATTAAAAATCCTCTTGAATTTTATATAATTTCTTTATGCAGTTAAGCACTAAATTTATAAGATTATTTTAAAAGTAATATTATAAGAAAAAGATAACTCAGAGACTAATGAATAAGAAATCTTTTAATCGATTATATGCTTATATGCTTATAGGAATAAAATTCACATCTCCTTTCAATTATTTTTATCTAAATTATTTAACGTTGAAAGTTATTTTCCTCACAAGACTAGCATCATTTTTCCATGGCCTTTTCAAAACAAAGAGTGCGTAGGTTTCTTGACCAGACACACAATCTTTACATTCAAAATCAATTTTTTGGAAACCCTTAGTTTTATCTGTGGTATTTACATAAAACACTCCATGTGGATTGGGGATAATCATTTTACTATCATCATCAGATATCATAGCCCATATGATACCTGCAGAAGGATTAGATGAAATTTCTGCTGAATAGTTTGCATTAGGCATAATATCGAAGTTACTTGCAGCATCAACATCAACAATACTTGCTGAAGAACTTAAGATAAAGAGCATAAGTAAAGCTAACATAAAAAAAAATATATTATATAATAATCAAGTGCTATTACAATCTATAATATAATCCAAAATTTTTTTTTTTATCTTTTATAATAACAATCAAATATGCATAGAATATATAAAATTACTATTCTCAAAATACTTATAAAATATCTAACCACCTTCTGTTTTTATATTTTAATAAGAATTTACATATTTTTATCTAATACCTTAATAAATTCTACTATAATAATTACATATATTTTTATATCACGGAAATAAAAAACCTAAATTCTTCCATAACAAATTAATGACTTATAGATAAAATAATGTATTATAAATGCTAGCCAAGTACAAGTTTAATAGAAAAGCAATGAACAATTTTCTCAAATCAATTCATCCCATTAATAAGAAGAATAAAGGAATTAGATATGCGTATGAAATTTTTGAGTCAAGACTTTCTGAATCTCCAACAAAATCATGTCACGACATCCTAGAGAAATCTTTTTCAAAAACAGTATCTCCAATCATAAATAATCGTAAGGTAAATAAACTAAATAGAATAAAAACTTTCACAATCATTCTTATGATTTGTCAAGAACTTACATGATTCATGAAGCTATTCCGATTAAAATTCAATCCAATTCTAGAGCAAAATCTCCAGGAATAGTAAGTACTAATGATTATTTGGTTTTTAATGATCCAATCATACTCAGAGGATCTCCTTTAAGTGTAAAAAGGCGTAGAAATACTCCAGGTTTCATTAAGTCAAGACCAAAAAGGCTTATAACAAAACTGCCTTTTGTTAAATGGATAAACTAATATTTCATATTTTAAATTTAAACAGTTATATGAACAAGAACAAAAACATCGCTGAAGCTTTAAGAGAAGATCTTGGCTACTTACTTCCTAAGAGTATTTTGGATGAACTTGATGAGAAGGGTTCAGGTTATTCATCACCATTTGGGACTAAAAATTGTTATGAAAATGATCAAAATTTGAATTACTCGAACCAATTCACTTTTTCACCATATGTTCCACCAGAAAGTAGACTGAGTTCATATATTAGCAAGAAGTTAATAGATGATGAAATTGCTAAACCGTGCAATTTATCAAAGTTTTTCAACGATATGAGTATCACTGATGAAATTCAAAACACTTTAAAAAATATACCTCAACGTGTAAAACTCTATAAGCATTTCAAAGAAAGCAACTTCTTTTTACAAGTAAAAGAAAATATTGAAGAGCATTATAGTAGAATACAACCGAGACTAAATAGTTTTGCTTGTAGCTTTATTCCGGATTATGATAAAGAAAACACTTTCCCAATTAAGAAGAGCAGCTTAAAATACTGAATTACTTAATAGATAAGAATTAGAATATACTTCTTAAACTACTGATGTGAATGTATGTTTAGTAGATTTTATTATAGTTTTGTAGTTGTTATGCTTTGGAATTTATATGAATTTCATATATTTAGAAGAAGATTAATTATCCTTATAATGTGAAAATAATATTTTTTGATGTAAATACTTTGAAATTAAGATATGAAAATTATTATTAGTTAATAAAACTTAGGATTTAGATTAATCTTTGATTTATTTATAAAACACAACATCTTATTGAATTAAAAACCTAATATGCCTACAAAACTCTTTAGAAAATACACACTTTCATCTATCAAAACATCAAACCCTTTCCTTTCATCTACAAAATTTCATTACAACTTCACTCACTAAACTCCCCCTTGTCTTAACTCGAAAAAACCTTATAAAAGTATTTCATCACGACAAACTACTCTTACCCTTTCTAAACTTCCTCATAAGAATCTAAAAAAGCCTAATACCATGTTCATAAATATGGCTATATAAATATGCTTTCTCGAGCATTAGCTTTATCCAGAAGTTTTTCAGCGGCTCCATACAATCCATTAAAATACCTTCAAAGTTACGTTCCAACCAAAATGCCATCAAAACAGGAAGTTTTTGACGTTGTAAACTCAGCTCATAGTGGCCATGGCCGAGTGGTCCAAAACCTTCGTCACATCAACCCTATTCGTCAATCAGGCCCAATCCCTTCATTTGATGGTCCATTTACAATGGAAGATATTTTAAACAACTCTTATCAAGAATACCTAAAAGTTAACGATATCTGTTATCCAAGCGTAGATGCTGAAGAAATCATGAGAAGAGTACCTGGAGTAACTCGTGAAGAGGCTGAATATATTCGTGGACTTGGTCTAACCCCAGATGATGAGGTAGAAATTGCTTATTGGTATAAAAATTCAGGTCTTGATATTTACTATCCTATGAATAATACTTATATTGCTAGACAGGTTATAACAAATTCTAAAGGAGAAAAGACAGAATGTGTTTGGCCATTTATGGGATGGGAAGATTGTACTGAACTTAATGTTGATACTGCACTTCAAGATAGACCATATCAAACTATTAGACATTGGGAAGCATATTCTGGTGATGAATGGTATAAATATGTTAACAATCAGGATTTAGGTTTACCAGATACTTGGTTTGAATATGATAAAAATACAAGGTTTGTATTACAGATCATTCAAGATCAGTTGGAAGATTTACCTGATAAACTTAGACCTTGGCCAAGTATTCGTAATCCTAATGCTCGTAGAGAACTATGGCAGTCACAAGAACATATGCAATATGTTCATGATATGAAGCAGTCTGACTGGAACAAGAACTAGATTAGCTCTAATATTATTTTAGAGTATTCTTAATATGTTGATGATGTATTGTAGGTATTGAAAAGGTTTAAAAAGAGATAATGATTTTAGGAATAGAAGAAATTTTTTTATGGAGGATGTGGTGATTTTATTTATTAGTTTTATAGTAGATAACCTTGATTTTTGAAATAAAACTAATGTTTTTTATTATATTATTGGTTATAATTTCTTCAATATTACTCATATAAAATCATCCTAATAAATGTTGAGCATAATCTTTGAATTCTAATAAATCACGTTAATCTGAAAAAATTAACAATAAAAAGTATGCAAATCACATATTCGAAACCCAGGATTTTTTTATACATTCTATAAGAGATAAGATTCTCAAATCTTACTAATAATCATAAAAAATGAAAGACAACGAGTGTAGAGAGTTACTTCAAACAAGCTTGAAATGGCAAATCGGAGCATTTCTTTTGTGGAATACTCTTCTCGTATACTTGAACTTATGTTTTTCACATATGCTTATCTTTTACCCGCCTGAAAGACCACCATTCGCAATTTTTGCCCGGTTTTATTTGCTGGCCGTATTCCTAGTAGGTTTTAAGTATCTAACTTTTACAAATTTCCCTGATGTCAGTTCAAGTAAAGACGAATTCCGTAAGCTATTTACATCATTGAATGCATTTCATGTGTCTATCCTTGGGACAATTGTCGTGTATTCATACATTTTTAAAGAGTTTGGTGTAGTTCTTGGCTTTTATCGCATTAGTTATTGGGGAAGCTCTTATAGTTGGGCAATAGGGACAATGTCATCTTTAACTCATCTTTTAAGACATCAATACATAAATTATTGGTATGACCCCCCATTCTCAAGAATTGCCTGGGTAGCAAAAAAAGTCCCTGAAACTTTATTATTCTCAATTGTCTTAAACATTGTCACAATGTTTATCATGAATGCTTTATGGATTTTATTCAAATTTGAAGTACCTGGTTTTGAATATTGGAGTTATGGAGTTTTTATAGTACATTTAGACTTATTAATGGCAAGAGTTTTACAAAACTTCCTCGCTTCACCTACAAAATTAGATGACGAAAACTATTTAGGAGAAGAGTTTTGTATTAGTGGCTTGACAACTAAAGACGGAGAAATCCATTTCCAATGTTTACAAGATTTAAACAGAGCTTCAAAAGACCGTAAAACCCATATTATTAATTCTAGCATTCAGCAATGGGATATTTTACTTGAAATATGCATAAAATATATGCAGAAAGTCCCAAGGCATATACAAAGTTATTCAACGCTTAAAAGTAAAGATACTCATATAAAACCTCAACAAAAATTCGATGATATAAAAAGCATGATAGTTCCTATTGCTAATTTTTTGTATTTTATTTTCAATGAACCTTTTGAGGTTAAGTTTAGAAATGATATTTTTAAGCTTTTTACAATGGCTGCACTTAGTTCAAAAGCTGTGACAAAATTCATTACTACTCCACAGATCAGCAATAATTTACTTAAGAATAATGCTTTAAGCCTTATTGTCCAAACTCAAACAGAATGCTTGTTAGAAGTTCAAAACTATATTAAAAATGATAAAGAAATCAATGCTGAACAGTTTATTAATTCGATTACTAGTAACTTGAGAGATATAAAGAAAATGTATCACGAATATGCAAACTCAATATCTTTGCGTGGAGAAGCTATGCAGGTTTTTTCTAATATAGTTTTATAAGTGGTTATTGAGAAATCTTAATTAATACTAGGTTGATATTAAAGTTTCTTCTTTTAGATTTTCTATATTCTTTTCTATGCTATTTTCTTCATAATGTTTTTCTTCAGGCTCTTTATCTTTTATATTAAAATCATGGTCTTCAGACTTCTCCTTATTGTAATTTTCCTGAGACTTTCTTTTTAAATCTTTATTAGGCTTATCATATACAGGTTCAGTTCTTTCAGTTACTAATTGTTTTGAAGGTTTATTTTGAAGTTCTTCAGGGTAAATCAGAGAGGGTAGTTTTTTATGGTTTTTACAACTCATGGTTTGATAATTATTTTTTTTTGATATAAGTTTTTTTATTTTTTCTAGTTCGTAGTATTCTTTATCCATTTTCTTAAAAGATAAAAAGCTTTCTTTATTTTGGATTTTTTTAAGCAAGTGTAAATTTTGTGCTTCGATTGCTTTCATAGTTTGTAATCTTGATGGAAGATTAAGTGTACCAGGTCCTGGAAATGAAGATGTTTTGCTTAGAGGGCCTGGTTTGCTATTGATTTCTGCTATTTTGTTTAGTATAGCTTTGTTTTCTAGCCAAATATTATATTGAGATGCTGATCCTTTATTTGCAATTGGGTTTGCTTTATTTTTCATGATTTTGTAGGTTTCTGGTTCTGTATTATCAATCCTTCTTCCAGTTTCTTTTTGGATTTTTTTTAGCTTTTCTTTGTGTATCCGATTGCAATAGTCGAGGTACCACTTATCATTACCATCTATCATTTTTTATAAAAGTTTTTATTATATTTTGAAGACAAATGTGGGGTATATTAAATTTACAATAATTTTTAAGGTTTTTTTATTTGTAGTGAATTAAGTGTTTTTTTGGGTTTCTAGCATTTTGTGCTAACTATTAAACGAAAATGTTTGCTTAAAATAAAAATTCATATAAATGGAGCCACTAAAAGACCCTCTTAAAGACCGAGTTGTAACACAAGTTCATCCTCCTCCTCATCGACCTTTATCAATTGATTATCTTGTCAAACCTTTTTGCCATCTTCCTTGCTGGAGATTTTTAAAAGATCATCTCGCTCAAGAAGGTACACTTACAAAATCATCAGCAATTTATCTTATTTCCCAAGCTAAATTTTTATTCCAAGCTGAAAAGAATATTTTAGAAATAAAAGACCCTGTTGTAGTTGTTGGAGACTTACATGGGCAGTTTTATGATTTGCTTAGAATATTAGAAGTTGGAGGAGACCCTGAAAAAACAAAGTATCTATTTTTAGGTGATTATGTAGATAGAGGGCATTTTTCACTAGAAATTATAATGCTTTTATATGCCCTTAAGATAAATTACCCAAATACATTTTATTTAATTCGTGGAAATCACGAAACTAGACAAATGACTACCCATTTCAAATTTCGTCAAGAAGTACTTCATAAACATGATTTAGAAACATATGAACTTATTATGGAAAGCTTTGATGCTTTACCTATAGCTTGTATTGTAAACGGTAAGTTTTTAAGTGTTCATGGGGGAATATCTTCATCTTTGTTTCATTTAAGTGACATAATGAATTTGAATAGGTTTATTGAACCACCAAATAATGGTTTGTTTTGTGATTTACTTTGGTCCGACCCGGTGGATAACCCATCAGGAGTCCTTTCAGAATGTTTTATGCCGAATATAACAAGAAGTTGTAGTGTTGTTTATGGTTTTAGAGCAGTAAATATTTTTTTGAAAGAAAACTCATTAGTGAGTATCATTCGTGCTCATGAAGCACAAATGGAAGGATTTAAAATGCACAAATGGAATGGGCCTAATAAATTTCCAACTGTTTTAACTATTTTTTCTGCCCCAGATTATTGTGGAACTTATAATAATAAAGGTGCGATACTACGTTTAGAAGATAGTACACTTAGTATTCATCAGATATGTAAAAGCCCTGAACCTTATTGTCTTCCACATCAATTAGATGTTTTTGCATGGAGTGTTCCTTTTGTTATAGAAAAATGCGTTTCTATGTTTAATCATATTTTTTCGTTAAGCAATGCTAATAAGGATCAATTTACGGAAGATAATGAGCTTATTGAAGAAATGCTTAAAGAAATGCAAGGCCAAAGAAAAGTTGAATTGGCTGGTAAAATAAAAACATTGTCAAGAATGATAACTATGATTGAATCATTGAATGAAAAGAATAATATAAATGATTACCCTAAGAGCTATAATAAAGATTATAATATACCAGATGCAATAGTTGGAAAAGGATTATTTGAATTAGAGACTAAAATGGAGACGTTTGAAAAAGTTAAAGCTCAAGATATGGTAAACGAAAAATGCCCTACTGCATAATTATTCTTACCTATTAAAAAACATTAAATCTTTATTATATTTATAAATAAAAGTATTTGATTTTCTGTTATTTTAAATCATATTTGTAAAAAAAAATCACTTCACTTTAAAATAATGTGATTTATTATAATACACTTTTACAAGAAATAATTTATATGAGTTGAATGAGAAAATATTGAAAAATCATTCCTTGGTTGAAATTTGGAAGAATTTATAATGGATGAGTTTAGTCATTTTTGAAAGGTGGGTTAATTTGATTATGATTCTTGAAATTAAATTATGAGTAAGAATAAATTGAAAATGTGCAGATTTATGAGAGTGAAAACAATAAAAAGTTTGCAATTTTTATTTGAATTTCATTTTCAGATTCGATCAAGCTATTTTTATTTGGTAATTCATTTTCGTAGGCACTATTGGATTTTGTTGACTCTTTAAGATTGGCTCAAGTTAATATTTATTAATGATTCCAATCTTTCCTGTTAAAACAAATTCAACTTTTCCAAGATCTTGAAGTACTTTCGGATCTCTTATTCTAAACTTTCATTTATATACCTTTTATCTGCTAATAATCTTTACATCTATTTTTTATTAAAGAAAATCTAGATCATCAATACTATTTATCAATATCCTATAAATTTTAAAATATGATATTAGCATCCTATATTTAAACATTTAAATCAAAATATCTTTTTCTAAAAATCCACCCTTCTCACACTAGATAAATCTTATAAAAATTTTGATTTTATGTATACTATATTAATTTGTGAGTGCCGATTGTAATATTTTATTATACGCAAATTAGTGATATTTTTAATTTAACTATAACTTTGTTATAAGTCTGATTTCTTTGAAAGGACACTTAAAAGCAATTGAATATTTTCATTAATGCTACTGATTGCTCCTTCAATTTCACCTACTTTATTCTGAAAGGCATTCATTTTTTCATCCATCATCTTGAAATTAGATTCATTTTTTTCATTCATCATCTTGAAATTAGTAATAACTTTTTCATCCGTCGCCTTGAAATTAGATTCATTTTTTTCATTCATCATCTTGAAATTAGTAATAACTTTTTCATCTATGGCTACCACTTTTTCATCCATCATCTTGAAATTAGATTCATTTTTTTCATCCATCATCTTGAAATTAGATTCATTTTTTTCATTCATCATCTTGAAATTAGTAATAAAATCTTCATCTACGACTGCTACTTTTTCATCAATTATTTTGTAATTAGATTCATTTTTTTCATTCATCATATTAAAATTCGTAACCTTTTCATCTATAGTATTAACTATATTATTCATAGATTTAAAATTCAAGGCTGCATTTTCCTCAATTTTTTTTATCTGATTATTATTTTCATCAATCAATGGCTTAAGAGACTCATTCAAAAACTTATCTTTTAAATACTCTCTTATATCAATAATTTTCCCTTTCCAGTTATCTGTTGGTTTTTCATATGCATGCATACAAACGTGCAAATAACTAAGCTTATTTTTTTTATTTCTAAAAGATAATAATTGATCGATTTCAAAAATTATATCAGCCATTTCTGAATAGTTATAAATTTCTGCATCTAGTTGAAATTCATCAAAAACATCTCCTAAAATGGAAATGATCATGTTAAGCATTATAATCATATTAACTGTAATAGCTAAAATGTATGTAATTGTTTGAATGGTATTCTCTTGGTAAAAAGAATCAGTAGTTCCAGCAATAATATCAAAAGATGATGACCACAAAGATTTAAATGTTATGTTTTCTTGGTTTGAGGCTATAGAGTTCATAATTCCTAAAGCCAAAGTCGAGTAAATAAAAATTAAAAGAAAATATTTCATTCTATCAAAGCACATTTGCAAAAGTTTTGTATAGTACCTTGTATTTCCAAACGCTCTAAAGCCTGTGATTCCTCGTATTATATTAAGGACTATCATGATCCAAGTCATAATTGAATGCTCGAAGTCATATAAAAGGAATATTCCAAATAAAACTGTAGTAAAGCATCTTATAAAGTCTATTATATTCATTATGTTTTGAAAATATTGTCTTCCTATAGTTCTAAGTTGAATTGCTTCCCATCCAATTAAAAGTGCGTTGATTAAAAATGAAAGGTATATAAACATATGAGATCTAGAAGTTATAACATACGACAACACAATTATATTACTCCATAAAAGAGAAGTATATAAGTATGTCCAAAATTTAATTAGATCCCATTTATACTCAATAAAAAATTGAATTAGCTCTGTTCTATAAATGTCCTTATTCTTTCATTCTATTATCGCACTAAGTAATTCAAGACTTGATGTTGATCCTACTTCAAATGGAAGTCGAAATGGAGCTCGATTGAATAATAATGGTACAGGATCAGATTTATCTAATATAAAATTTTCGAAATGCTCATAGTCATAATCACTTATCAATGTAAATGGCAATTCATCTGAAGGAGTCCCAAAATAAGCAGACTTATTTTGCTTAAGCATACAATTGCAAAACAGCAAATCAATATTTTTGGAACTGTTTCTAATAAGATAAGGCAGGTCATACTCTATAGTTTTTAAGGATTGACAAGTATTATAAGTAAGTATTTGATTCTCTGCAATTTCGCACATATAATTTACTACAATATCAGTAGCAGCCTGATGTTTGTATTTGATTGAATAGAAGACAGGCCCATGACCAAAAGAATCACATAATAATATCATATTACGGGATTTGGCAAATTTTTCTAAAATATCATCTTTGCCAAGCATACAGATAAAGTGAGTTATTGAGTAATTAAGATTTGAGAATGTCACATCTAATAATGAAATATTTTCATAATGCTTCAAGCCTAAATTTGAAATATTTGCCAAATATTTCAAATTGTTATCAAATAAAATGAAGGAGTAACTATTTGGATCAAATGCTTTACTGATTTTTTTTGGTATAAAAGCATCATTGTCAGTAGAGATTATCTCACAACCTGAGCTCAAGCTATAAGTTTTACTTCTTAGATTGGATTTTACTTGTATTAAACTGTTATCTACTGCGAAATTGATTTCTTCAATGATTTCTTTTTTGCTTATAATAGTAAATTTTTCATATCTTCTGGAAAGGCTCCATAGTTTTATGGAGTTATCAGCTGATCCACTTGCAACCAATTTACTATTTGGGCTAAATCAAACACTCAATAATGAATTTTTATGTCCTATCAAAGTAAATATTTCTTTTTTTTCTGCAAAGTCCCATATTTTGATTGTTTTATCTTCAGATCCACTTCCTAGAAGCTTTCCATCATTACTAAAGCTCACACTAGTAACTTCATCTTTATGGCTATTAAAGGTAAACTCTTCAGTTTTGCTTATAAGGTTCCATATTTTAATCGAACAATCTTTAGATCCGCTCGCTAAAAAATTACTGTCTGGACTAAAGCATATGCTACGCACCCCCGCAGTATGACCATTAAAAGTGTATTCTTCCTTTTTTTCAGCCAGATTCCATATTTTAATAGTATTGTCTGAGGATCCACTCGCTAAAACTTTTCCATCTGGGCTAAATTTTATGCTTTCTACCGAATTTTCATGACCTAAAAGTGTAAATTCTTCTATTTTTTTAATGAAATTCCATACTTTTATCGATTTGTCAGCAGACCCACTTGCTAAAAGCTCACCATTTGCATTGAAGCTAACGCTTAAAATATTTTTTTCATGGCCTTTAAGCACAAATGCTTCTTTTTTTTCTGCAACATTCCAAACTTTAAGATCGCTACCAGACCCAATTGCTATAAAATTGCTATCAGGGCTAAAGCTTAAACAATATGTAACCCCACCATAAATAGTAAATGTGCTATCTTCTTTTTGATTTTTTAAATCCCAAAATTTTATAATTTTGTTATCTGAAATACTTGCTAAAAGCCTGCCATCTGGACTAAAATTTACGTTCCATATAGTATTATTGTGCCCTCTAAGCG
>MPUH01000666.1:0-40978 GCA_001970955.1 Stentor coeruleus
TTTGTCTTAGGAAGACTAAAAAACAAACCTAGTTGGGACATTGTTTTTCATAAGAAAATAGTATCAGAAACGCTTTTCTTAGATACAATACACAATATGAATTATGGTGTTGCTTTGTTTCAAACATTTGATTTTCTCAATGAGATTTTAGCTTGTGACTCTCCAAACAAAAGGCAAGGCACGGAAGTTGTGACGATGAGTGAAAGGAAAGAAAATATACAAAGATTGTATAGACAACTTTCAGAGACAATACAAAATAGGAAGTCCCCAGTTACAGTCAAGACTAATTTACTGAAATTTTCCTCCTGCAAGGATTAGTTTCTAGCAGATAATTTTGATTAAAATAATAAAAAAGAAATAAGATAGTATTTATTGTAAGAATAATAGGTTTATATTTTTGTATGTGTGTATATTGAAAAATTTTATAATTGAAATGCTACAAGGGATTTATAAATTTTTGTTAAGGATTTTTAGATAATACTGCCAGATCTTTTTTGAATTTAAAATTTCATACTATAATATATAAACAATAACTAAATTACTAAGTTTAAAATGTATATTTTTAAGCTTCATGCTGGAATAACAAAAATGATAATAAACTATTAGTGATCAATAATTCAATGCAAGGCTTTTTACAATAAAACTAAAATCGTTTATAAATTCTACCTGACCCTATACCTAATACATTTATAAATTAATAAATCATTCTATATTGAAATATCATCATCTAATGTTATAATCTAAGAAAAACTATTTCAGTTATATCCAGAGCTGAATAGGTATTTAGCAAAGATTATTGTCCCTTTAAGTGAACAGAAAATCGCATAGGAATTCAAAAAAAGGTCATTCCATTTAGCTGCACTTCTTTTTGGATATTTCATTGCCCCAGCCAAAATACTACTAATAACTAAAATAAACCCTGCATCATCCCAAACAAACGCTTGCCACGTAGCTAATTTTATTAAAGTGATAAACAAAAAAGTAAAATTTCAATTAAAAAATAGCCTATCGTAAGCAAAAGTCCTTGCGTCAATATATTAAAGCACATATACGTGATTTTTTCTGGATGGGTCTGATAATTTTTAACATAATATTCGACGCTATCATACACTGTTGTATCAACAACTGTAGCAGAAATTATATAAAAACTAATAACAACTCCTAAATAGGCTAGATCAGGTAAAATCTTCATGCATACAGGCATCATATATTCATACTGAATCTTTGAGAATATTGTCTGTGACGTCTCTCCAATCAGTTTAGCTGTAAACATATCTATAATCAGCACTAAAATAGTAAGAAGTAAAGATAAAGCTGTCATTAGTGGAATTCTATATACTAATCTTAAGCCTCTTAGTTGCCTTTTATAAAGTTTTCGAAGCCAGCCAGATGCATAAAGTGACATAACTGTGATATACACATAGTTTATGTACATTAAATATTTATTAGACAATTATCTTGTAAATATGAATACTTTTTTCATGGATTTAATATAAATTTTGATATGTTGAAAATTTGATTATCAACAGGAAAATTATTGATGGTTTTGGATTAAGATTTGAATGAAAAAGGATGAGAGCCATTTTTAAGCATGATTTGAATTTTATGTTTAGATTTTAGAAGGATTTTTAAGTGATTTTTTTTAAAGATGATGAAGATTTATTGATTATTTGGGTATTTTATATGATTTTTAAGTGATTTTTTTTAAAGATATGATTAGTTTTTATTATAAGTTATAATAATTAATATAAAGCGATGCTATCGTTGTAAGCATAATAAATAAAAAAAAATATACATATTCTAGATTGTTCTAAAGATTGATAAAACCTACAATTACTCAAATAGAAAAAATAAATCATATAGGAAATATATAAATGCACAAGTAAACTTAATTTCACTAATTCCTAAGTAATTTACACAAAAAAGTTTGAAAACAGCAAAAATTATAGTTAAAATCAAATCAAAATTAAAAATACCTGAAAACAAAAGCAAAAAAAATCTAGCAAAAATTCAACATAACCATATCTAAAATCTATTCCAAATAACCCTTACTACTATTTCTCCATCTCATCCTCTCTCCTTCTAACAATTATCACAACTTTTCTGAGCATTTTCAAATCCAAAAAATCCACCCATCATCTTTTTATCTACAAATCCATCTAATCTTATATTATCCCAAAAAAAAAGCCTTCCTCTGCAAAAAAGCATATTAATTTTTAATAAGATTTTCCTAAACTGTCATTTGCAATCTATTTTCTCGTGGTTGAATCGACACATTCAAACTTTCCGGTATACGATTGCTTTCTTCAATTTCACCATCCTCATTATCTTCTTTAACAACAAGCATCGGCACCCATTTGTTATTTTGATTATTATTAGACTGCTTCAATGTTCCAAATGGTGAATCTGAATATTTTTTAATAGTCGAATTAAAATCTACATCACTTGCAACAATAGGCTGGGCTTTACAATGTGGACAAGCAAGTTCAAACTTAATATCTTTACTTAAATCATCAAGACAATAATGGCATATGTATTGTTTACAGCATTTCAAAGCTAAAATAGTAGAAAAATATCTTAGACAAATAGGACAATTGTAACTAAAAGCCCCAAGTTGTGTACTTGCAGGAGTACTTTCACNCTTAGACAAATAGGACAATTGTAACTAAAAGCCCCAAGTTGTGTACTTGCAGGAGTACTTTCACAGAACTTTACATCTTCAGTTTTGAATTTTGTTTCAATAATTATATTTTTATGCTCTTGATGATGTGGTGAAGGCTGTTGCTGTTGTTCGAGAGCTTCATAACTTCTTACTTCTATGATTACGTCTTTGTTTTCAGGTTGAGGATCAGGCTTGGTTTTCCTGAAACAAGAGCAGCAGCATCTGAAAATTTTCATAGATTATTTATAGTAATTAAAATAAAGTAGGAAAATTATTAGAATTGTTGTGTTAAAGAAGATTAGTTAAGGATTGTTGGTAAGGTTTTGATTAAGATATGATTTTATGAAAGATTTGGAAATGATTATATGTTCTGTTATATAAAAATTGTCACTCACAAGGTGAGCTCTTGATTTACTTTTCGTAATTATTATATGGTTGTGAAAGTTTTTTTTGCGTTCTTATACTTTCTTGTAGAATTTTGAATCTACGAATATTTAATTCTATTTTAGTCAAGCTAGAAATTAACCCAATCCGCACTTCAATATACTATTCATGATTTTTTATAAACAATAAACCTTATTTTTACATCTTCTCATTCTGATTTCACAACACCAAAAAATGAAATTTTTAATTCCTATTCCTATCATAATCTTCTTTATTTATATATAGAAATCCAATCTTCCCCTCAATATCACTTTTCTTACATAAACCTATAAAAACACATAATAGGACTTTATTAAAATGGCGGTATAAATGGAAAAATATAGGCATCCTATGCTAACTGCAAGTGAAATCTTCAACCAATTACGAAACTCATTGAACATAACTTGTTGCATTGAAGAAGATGTGACAAAGCCAAAAGCTGAATCCATACGTGAAATCTACCTTGAGCTATTAATGCAAACTTTTCATAAATCCCGAGATGAGTTTATAAAGCCAACTGCAAGCGAATTTGATATGTTTAAATACCCAGACACAGTCGAAACTGGTGTGATGAACGTCAAACTCTTTATAAAACTCTCCAAGCTTTTCAATTACCTTGGCTGCAAAGACGACCCTTTCCGCTTAAATGACCTTTTGAATCCTGACTTCAAAAGAACCCGGAAATTTTTGTCAGCTTTCATCAATTTCATCAGGTTTCAAGCTGAAGAACAAGACATTCTCAATGATGAAAATAGCAAGATTTTACTAGGCAAAGTGTCTGCAGAAGAAATAAAAAAGCTTCAAGAAGAAAAAAACAAGCTCAACAGTGAAATCCAAGCTTTGGAAAGGTTCCAAGCTGAGAACTCTCAAGCTATCACCCAAAAAACCCAAATGATCGCCGATCTTGAAAACGAAAAAGCTAAAGTTCTTGAAGAACGCAGAATCCTTGAAGAAAAAATGGCCCTTTTGCTTAATGAAGTTGAGAATTCTGAAGCATTAGTCAAAACAATGGAAGATGAGCTCCAGAAAATCAGAGAAAAAAAACAAGAGCTTCAACAAGCGATAGTAGAAAACCCAGACGATCTTAAAGCTCTTATTAAAGAAAAAAGAGATAAATATAAAGAGTCTATAAAACTTAAAGATCAAGATAAAGAGGCTAGTGATGAAGCAAGATTGAAACTTGAGAGAATGGATGAAATACTTAGTAAAATAAGAGAAGCTTCAATACTTATTGATACTATTGAAATGAGCCATACTAAATATAAGGATCTTTGTAAAACATTAGAAATGCATAAACAGGAATCTTATGTTATTGAAAAAACTTTTGTTGAGAAATCACTTGAATATGATGCTCTTATTGCTAACTCAGATCGTGAAGGTGTTCGACAAGATCATGACCGTAAAGTGACTGAATCACGTTTACAAAAAGTTGATGCATCTTTAGACTCAAAACGTAATGAACTTGAATACCTTTCTAAACAAAAACAGGACCTTCTTCTTGAGTATATAGAAAAAAAGAAAATTTGTGAAAATTTAGAAACTCAGTTTAAAGCTATGGAAGAAAAACACACGCAAGCTATGAAACAATTGAGAGACGAACATGATAAAACTATTGAAAAAGCGCAGATTTATTCGAAGAAAATTATGGAAATCCTACGCAACCCTGAGTTGTTTAAAACTTATCAAATGCCAATGAATAATATGATTATAAGTTAGTTAGTTATATAATAAGATTTGATTATAAAAGGATTTTATGTACTTTATGAAGAAAAGTTGTATTTGATGAGTATGATTTTTATGATCAAAAAAGTTAAGATATTTTAATATATGAATTTGTATAGGAATTTTAGTTATAGTTTTTATGTGATTTTAGGGGAATTTTATTATAAATAGAAGTGATTTATGCCTGTAATAGTTGGATTTAGAAATATTTATGACTACTAAATGATAAGTAGATTATATTTGATATATAGTTAATATTATAATAGTTTAGATGAAAATATATCAGATGATAAAATATTATAAATAAACCTTAAAAATCTATAAAATTATCAAGTTTAATAATCCCAATGCATATTAACTTTTATACAATCTTAACCTATTCATATTAATTTATCATACCATATATACCCTAAATCTTAAAATACAAATTTATCAAACTTCTCAATCAAACTAAAATTCAAACTCTCCCTTTTATATAAACATAATCTCATCTAATTCTTCCAAAATCTTCTTCTTCATAACTTAACTTTTTACCTTCCGGTCCCAGCTGATAAAAAAATATCATTATTTCAAAGTCAAAAATCAAATTCAAATGTCCTAAAACTCTCATGTATGACTACAAAATCAATATTATGACCTGCTAAATAACCCTAAGTAACAATATAAAAACTTTTCTATCAGGCAAAATAATTATAATCCTAATCTTAATTATTAAAGATAAATTTTCACACCAGCACATTCGGTAAAGTGCAAGATTCCGATTTGATGATCGGCTTTAATTCAATTTTGATTTCTGGCTCAAATATTTCTCTAGTTTCTTTAATTTCCCCCAAAAGCTGAGTTAAAAATCCCAGTTTTATAGTATACTGTGAAACTGTGCTTTGCGATTGGATATCTAAAGATTGACTATGTTCTGATCTTTTATGTGCTGACAAGTGAGTTCCTTGTCTAAAAGAAGCATTACAACCTGGGGCTGAACAAGCATATGGCTTTTCGCCTGTATGTATATAAATGTGCTCTTTTAGGTTTTGACGCGAGGCTAAGCATTTTCCACAAAAACTGCATTGGAATCTTTTATCGGCATTGTGGAAAGCTTGTATGTGTCTTTTCAAGATACTGTTGTTGACGTACGATTTGGTACAGTTAGGATGGGAACATACGAAAAGAGCTCTCATTCTTTGAATTAATATAAGCCATTATTCTAAGTTAAATATGCTAGCTAACTGCGACTATTTCCAAATAAACACAAAAACAATAAAAAGTTTTTATATGAAAATACATGGGAAATTTAGGTTTTAAGGTGAAAAATCTGTGTTTTTTTTGTGGGGTAAAGACTTAGAGTGTTTTTTTATGCCTGGGGAAAAAATGCAGTTTGGTATAGGGAGAGGTATTTATAGGAATGTTGGGGATTGTCTGATATTTGGAATTTTTGCTATAAATAATGTGGCTTTTGAGTTTTTTTTTTAGAAGAGTGCCTGATTTTGGATGATATCTTTGGTTTCGTAGGAAATTAGTATTTCTGTCTTGTATATGATGCAGCTAGATTNTAGAAGAGTGCCTGATTTTGGATGGTATCTTTGATTTCGTAGGAAATTAGTATTTCTGTCTTGTATATGATGCAGCTAGATTATATTAAAAAATAAACTATAGGAATTAGGCTAAAACAAAGCTTTCAAGTAGGGTTTATAGTTTGTAAGTTACTCTTAGGGCTTCAGCAATCAATATTAGTTGTATGTTCGAAAATAAAAAAGCAAGGTAAGTTTATTACACAATGGAATAAAATCAAAAAAAAACACTAGTTTGTTATTTATTATAAGAATTAGCATGATAAAATTCTGAAATATCAAGCATATGAAAAATATTACCACTACATGAAAAATCGATTTAAAACATACCATTATAAATCTATAGGTATTATTACAATATGAAAAATATGTAAATAAAGAACTTTAAATGTTATATAATATAATCTATATATGAATATGCAATCTTATAAAAATTTATATCATTTGCAATTAAATATTAATATTTTAGAATGAATCTTATGCTTTAAGATATTTAATTAGTTTCGGTTATAAGTAAGTCTTTAAAATATTGCTTTTTATATAAAATTAAAAAGCTGTTTAAGAATTTCCATACTTAAAAACTACTTACTTTTTTTAGGTAGTACTGGAGCAGGACTTTTTGGAGGTTTATCATTATCTTGTTTATTTTGGTCAATAAGTTCTAAAATCTTAAAGTTGTTTTCTTCCTCTTTATCTATGATTGGCTGAGGTGGGTTTTTCGTAATGCTGCTGCCATTTTTTGAACTAGGAGGGATTCCTGTAAATGTAATATCTTGATAATGCCTGCTATTAATAACCTTGTAATTAGAAAAATACGTATTGTTCTCAGGACGTATATTATGTGTCAAATAAAAGTTGAAAGCAGTCTGCTCCGACTCCAAAGGTACGAATGTAATTGACTTAGGAAAAACATGTATTTTTTCATTCTTCCTTTTATTTATAGAAAAATTTGATGGAATGCACTGTACCGGAGGAAACTCATTCTGGAACACCTGTGCCGGTCTAAACGGTCCAGGTATGCTCCTCCCTTTACGTTTCTGCAAAAAAGCCCATCTATTAAAGCATTCTTCAGGTGTCACAAAATTAAATGAACAAAGAGGATTTGTACTAAGCAAATCACTAATAAACTCCCAATTTCCCCCAAATTCACAAACATTCTGCTCAAGCAAATGGTCTTCAAAAATCTTCCAATCACGTTTGCAAACCTGAGCTAAATCAGGGTTATGAAAAGGCTCAGGGTCTTTAACTTCAAGACAATTTTTAGTATTTTCCCACAACATATACTCTTCTGAGTCAGGGACAAGCTCAAAAAGTTCTTCCTCAAAAAGTGCTTCTTCATGAGTTATATCGCGGAATTCAATACAATCTGAAGTTAAAGGTCTATAAACATCTAAATCCTCTAAATGCAAATCTTCTAATTGTAAATTCAACTCTTTTTCTATATTTTCTGCATCATAAAACAATTGGAAATTAGTCAGATGCTCTAAAGGCTCAACATCATTCTCATTAATCCCTGTTTCTGGTGTAGAAGGTTCTTTATTTAGCAGTTCTTCGATTTTGTCACAAGTTGAGTACCCTAAAGTATGCACAACATTAAGCGCGTATTTGTAAATTGGTTTATTAGTATTGACTTTAATATCTTTTTTAGCCCTTGAGTTTTCTAATATTATATTGAAAGCTGGGGGGTTATTAACTACTTCAGAAACTCTCCAGAATTTTTCTTGATTAACAGAGTCTTTTTCATTATATCTTTTCCCATCATCTATAGAAAAATAGTATTTCATGACTAAATCGCTTATGATTTTAGCTTGTTTTCGACATTTAGTATTTTTTTTTGCTTCTTTTTTTTCAGCTGTGATTTTCTTGTGTCGGATTTCGTTTGTTATTACATAAGCTAAAGCTTGTTTATGCTTCCTGTCTTCAATAAAGTCTGTTGCAAGCCATTTCATCTCTTCAAGGAAGTAGTCCCAGTGTGTATATTCACGTTTAGGCTCTCTAATCCTTGGCATGCGTCTTCCCCCAATTCTTTCTCTTTGTTGTGAAGTTCTTTGAAGGATTTGGTATCTTTGTTCAATCAGCTCTTCCATTTATTATTATAAATTTGTATTAAATATAGTTTGATATTAGGTTTTTTGATTATAATATGGAAGAAAGTAAAGCTTCAAATGAGTTTTTGCACTTCGGACAGCTTATATCGATATGCTTGGAGGATGACTCATTTATGTATTCGAAAGGGTTTATTGACAACTCGATTTATGTTGTGAAACTAGATGAAAATATTAAGAGCGACTTTTTAGGATCGGTGTTTCGCGTGCTACCCCAATGTATGTATTCAGTACAGAATGACCTTTTGAATTCTGGGGATGACATGACTCCATCACAGTTGCAAGATAAATTCTCCCGGCAAGAAGAAAGTTTAGAAGGTGAGATAAAAACCAACATCCAAACATATTCAAATTTCAAAGGTGAACCTATTCGATTTGGGTCAATAATCCAATTGCAGCATGTATTATCATATAAATTCATAACTTTAATCCCTCAAGAAAACGCTGAAATTGATAAGGAAAACTTAAGACTTCGGATAACTGATTTTGCTAGTGAATGTTCATATGTTCGTATTGATCCTGCTTATAAATTTCAGAAGGAAAGTGATGGACTTGTTAGGATAAATGACCGAGTTATATTTGAAATATTATTACCTGATTTAATAAAATCAGCGTATTTTAATACTAGTGAAAATACGCCGATTGGGGTTAATATGGAAAGAAAAGAAGTTAATGCTTCACTCGACCATAAAGTAAAGTGGAAAATACTACAGTATTCGAAATATGTGCCTGAAAGGGAAAATTCTTTACTTTGTGGGGATCATATATGGCTTACGCATTCTGAAGAAGAGTGCTGCCTTGTTGCTAATTCAAGAAATGAGGGGTTAACAGTTTTTTTTAACTCGAATATGAATGACACAAATGGGTTGTGGAAAATTGAAGGGGAAAATGATAGAGAAGGCGGATATATTACATCAGAAAGATACATTCGTTTACGTCATGCTAGTTCTGGAATGTATTTGGGCATGGAACAGATTTCTAGTGAGAAACTTAGAGGTCTTGATGGCTTCAGCAAAGCACTTGTATCGAAATTGACAAAGCAATCTAAATTCGCTTTATGCCTTGGAGAAAAATCTAGCTCTTATACTTTATGGAAATTTCAACCTTTACATGAAAATAAAAAATCAAGAAAAATTAGCAGAGATGATTTTTGTGTTCTGGTAAACAGTGAAGCAAACTGTTATCTGCATGGAGTTGAAGATAAAAAAATTGAGCAATCTTCAAAACTAGTGCCTGTAATAAAAATTGAAGCGAATGAGGATGCCTACTTCAAAGTTTTTAAATGCGAAGACTCTCTTATCTGGGGCACACTTTTTCTCCTCGACTGCATGCCAATCCTAACTGAATTCCCAGGGCAACTAGATAAATACAGTAGCATCCCAATTGGTAGTGAAAGCCTTCCTCTAATCCGTGAGTTCAAAAAAAGCACTGACCTAGTTCAGAAATGCCTTGACAACTTAATCCTCTTTTGTAAAAATAAGCTCAAAAGCATGATAACCGTAGACAAACAATTCGGCCACGTTGAAGGCTTACGTCAAAAAATCCTTCGTGAGCAGCTTTTCATAGACGCACTCGCTGAAATCCTCGACACAATGTTTTCAGGAAACTTCAGCCTTTCCAAAGTTATGTTGCTAAACAAACAAGAACAAGTCGATTTGATTGAAAGCCGTAAAGCTAGATCAATGAACTTAGCTGCTGAAATTAGTCGAACACAATTGCAAGCAATAGTTTCTATAGCCAAAAAAATCTACAGCCTTCTAGCTGTGATTTGTAAAGATAATCGTGAAAATCAAAGTTATTCCTTTAGGTTTTTTAAGGTATTTCAAAAACATGCAGCTTATGGGCTTGGGGCAACACAAGCAATGATGACAATATTAGATGAAAACGAAACTCTGTTACTTCAACTTCACAAATCACATACTTTAGCAAATGATAGAAATAGTGATTCTCTTATAGCTCATTATTCATGGCTTTTAAGGGTAAGGAATATATAGAAATTTTATAGAGAAAGAAAGCCTCAGTTAATAGATTTTTTAAGGTTTATTTGCACTTATAAAGGTGAAGGGGTTAGTGTTAATCAAGAAAAAATACATGAAATGCTTTTTGGAAACCCAGAAACCCATAGTAAAGCGGTTATAACAACTTCAACACTTTCTGATAATTCGAGTTTGTATCTTTTTTTACAACACCCAAGTGGCATTGGTGAAGAAAATGTTTCTTTGGAGTCTTGTTTTAGTAATGGGGAAATTGACCCTAGGTATATGAATGAGATTCAGTATTTCACTAAAATGCTCGAATTGTTTAGTGATATGTGTACAGGGAGGAATTATATATGTAAAGCATCAATTAAAGATTGGTTTCCTATACAAATATTGGTCACTAATATTTGGAATGAGGAATTATCTCCAGATATCAGAGCAGCTTTTTTGAAACTTATGCTTAATATGCATGTAGATTCACAACCTAGGCAGGAAACAAGTAAGCCTGAGTTAATTAGGGTGTTAGGCCTAGTTCTAAAAGAAGACCAAAAAGTGATCCATAGACAACGGCACTCAGTGATAAATATAGACTCTAATTTAGATCTAGCTCGGCGTATGGGCAACCATTTCACTCAGATGAAAAGCGACATAATCATCTTAAACGAGGACAAAAATGATGAGTTCATTGTAAAATTCGTCGAAGATGAGATTGTCCTTTGCGAACTAAAAGAGCGAGTAATCGAGTTCCTCCAAGCTGAGGGTAAAGAGCCTTTATTCAATGTTTTAACCCATCAAGTTCTCAAAATGGGTCGTCAACTAGCTAAATTCGAGCTTCTTGGAGCAGCATGCAGCAACGTCAAAGAAGGTTTTTGCATCTTAGATCCTAGACATCCTTTATACAATTATGAAAGTATGGATCTTATCCGCCTATTAAAAGTAGTTAAAGCTTTGTTGCTTTATGGATATGATCAGCCACTTTTGCGAAATGGGCATAATGCAAATGCTTTAAAAGCATCTAAAAAAACAAAAGAAAGTTTTGAATCTTTGTTAAATAAACTACTTCATGAGGCTAATTCGCTTGGAGACCCTGTTGTTAGATATTCAGATAATTTGAGGAATTTTATACGATCGATTTTAGCTGATAATGAGTTTTCTGAAGCACAGAGGTCGTATGAAAATAAGTGTAAAATTGAGATTTGTCAATTGTTGCATTATGTATTGGATTGGAGGCAGGACTTTTTGCTCAATAATGTTGTTTGCTGGTTTAATAGTGATTTTATAAGCAAAAATACTAGGATTGAAAGAGAGATTAAATGCTTGTTTCCACCTTTGATGCCTACTCAAAAGCAAGAATCCAAAGGGAATTTCCTCAATATAAATCTCAATATAAACCTCAAAATAAATTTCGATATGAATAGCGAGCCTGACCCAGAGTTCAAAGCATTTCTCCAGCCAGAAATCAAAGACCTGAGCTGTATTGGTAACAAAATAATTACAAAACTCCTAAAACTCTTTTGTATTTCTCCAGACTACAAAATGCAATCTTTACTCATCAGTCTAATCCTCAGATCCTTCAACCAACGAACCGAACTTGTTAAAAACGTAAAAAAATTGCACGTAATGACACTTCTCCAAGACACAGAAGTTTTTACCTGGACTAAAACCTCGCTTTTTACCTTCAAACAGTTATCCGAACAATCAGAACTCTGGATGAAATATTGGGCACAAACAGAGTTTCTTATGGAAAAAAACTTAGAAAAGCTCGAAACTGTTCAAACAATTCTCGATAAATTCAGTATCATAATGTACAGAGACACTGTCATAGAAGATGGTATGCCATTAACAGGTTTATCAGCAAAAATTGATAAAGATCGTCAAATCATGTGTTATTATTTATATTTGCATAAATATTTAGTGCATTTGCTAAAAGATGGGATGTTTACATTAGCAGACATATATGACGACCCTAAAAACTCTAAAGAAATCGAAGGTCGTGGTCGTTTGCTTAAACTTTTTCAAAGCTGTTATACAGTCCTCACAACTATGGTGAAGAAAAACCCTAAAATCCAAAAAAAACTCTATAACGAAATGAGTACATTTACAGCTTTTCTAAGAATACCAGTAGGTCAAGTTGAGCTTATATGTGAAATATTTAGAGATAACACTCAGCTTTGTAGTAGCGTTAAAGATCATTTTATTATGCAATTCATTGAACTTATTGTGACAGAAGGTCGTCAAGGGCGATTTTTACAGGTTTTTGAAGTGATTCAGTCACCTTGTTCTACACCTATTCCTGATATCCAAAGAATGGTGTTATTACATTTATTAGATCCTAATCATTTAAGCCATGTTTGTTATATGAACAAAGATAGTTCAGGGTTTTTATTTGAACCTTTAGCGAATCCACCTTTATTTTCTCCACATTATAAAGATGAACCAATAATCTATCATTCAGTTTTTGTTGAAGTGCTTACAAAATGCGGCCAAGGAGCTTCAGGAATCTATTTAACTGAAGCTAAATGCCAGAAAATCATAAGCCTCAAACAAATATTCTTACTTCTTAGCATTGATGATGCTAGATACCAGATTTTACAAATCCCATTATTAAAGTTTTTCTTTCATATTTACCTTGACAGCGAGCAGAAAGTTGATGAGCTTGAGAACTCTAATGATCTAGTCATATATATTAACAAGCTCACTAATAATATAGGAGCTTTAAATGAAGAATCTCGTATAAACCTTGAGTTTTTTGAAAGTTTGATTGATATTCTCCATACTTATAGTGAAAAGTATATTGATGATATTCAAGGTTTTAAACTCAATAACGATGTTGATGCCATTTGTAGTTTCTTAGAAGTTTTGGGTAACAAATGGGAGTTATATACAAAATTGAAACTTTCTGAAAAATGTTTAAGTAAGCTTGAAGAACTTGGTAATCGATATAATTTTACTTTCCCCAAAGTTTCGGTAGCGGTTGAAGATGTTGAATATACGCAATTAAATGCTGCAGATGTATCGGAAAATAAGGAAAAATGGCTTGAGTTTAAAAATATATTCTTATTTTCAGATAGCCTTAAACCTATGCTTAGTCAAGAACATCAAGCACTTTATGATTTAGTCTTTGATATTGAGCTTATAGAGCCTTCTTTGAATTCAGGGGCAATTTATAAGAAACTTATTCAATTCATCAAACAGTCGACTATATACAAACCCCCAATTAATGTTATTGTTAATATTTTGAGATTCCTCTCGTCTATATTAGGAAAAGTTAGATCAGAAAAAGAAGATGATAAGCAGGAAGCGATTAATAAGCTTCAGAATGAGTTTTGTGAGTATGATGCTGCAAAGATTGTATTAGGACTTATGTGTGATAGAGATACTGAAATTGAAGCTTTTAATGCTTTGTTGCTTTTTGCTATAAGATTGCTAGAAGGAGGTAATGAAAAAGCCCAGCAAGATTTTTATCAATTTTTCATCACAATGAGCTCTTCCAATGTATTTTTTGAAAGATTGCATATGATGATTAGTGAATACATAGAGAAATGCTCATATTTGGAAGATATTGAGAGACTGCCAATTTATAAGTCTCCAGATTTAAAAATTACTTTGATAATGAAGGTTTTACAGTTGCTATGTGAGAATCATAATAAGCTACTACAGAATTATTTGAGAGTTCAGACAAATTCAAGGAGTAATAATGATATGGTAAGTTTGACAATTGTGTTATTGGAAGAATTGATGAAAAAAAAAAGATATTCGCATTTTCTAATAATATCACAATGTTTTGATACTCTTACTGAGTATATACAAGGGCCTTGCAGGGAAAACCAGAAGGCTATTATTGATAGTAGGTTTTTAGAAGTTGCTAGTGGATTACTGAGTATTGATGAAAAGTCAGATTCTTTGGCTAAATATGAGAATCTTGTAGGAGAAAGCGGAAAAGCTGCAGGGAAAAGTGAGAACTGCCTTTCAGGATGGATGATCGCCCATTTAAAATACAAATGTATGATAACAATCCAAAGTTTACTTGAAGGTCAAATCGATAATTACGTGATCACCAGGATGATAAGAGCCCTAAATATCGAAATCTTTAAAGAAAACCTCATCAGCCTCTACCTAAATTACCTTGATAACTACCATAAAAGCTATTACGATTACTCATTATTCCAGCATTACGATGAGAATGATGATTTCCAATACGGTCAAGTCAGCAAACAAGATACAAAGCCAGGATACTACCAATTTATAATCGAAACTGGCTTTATGATCTACCATCTTATGTGTTATTTCAAAGATAATGACGATCCAGAAAACAAAGCAATCATAGAAAATGAACTTCCTGAACTTATGATCAGAGAAGAAGCATCAAATTTCATGGCAACCAAGTTAATTGGAGACCTAGGGAAAATGGGTCTAAGCTTTCTGAAATCAGGCTTTTCAGTTGTCACACGTCTTGCTGGGTCTAAAAAAGCTAAAGTCGCCATGAATGAAGAAGATCGCAAAAAAGCTCTTGAAGAAGCCTACTCGTTTTTCCAACTAAACTCCGGTAATGTCGAAATCATTTTTTCAGATAAAAAACTTTTTAAAGTGTACTTTTGGATTCCTCCTGAATGTCACCATCTAACACCTGACAGCAAAGATCTCTTCCATAACACTGTAGATAGAACTTCAGATAAAGCTAAAATCCAGTTTCTTATTCAAAAAGCTCCAGAAATGATTGAAGAAATGCAACATGAATTTAGTCTTTCTAAGTTTTATAACAAATACAAACTAGTGTCCTTTTTTACATCCCATGTTACAGTATGGAAAGAAGTTGCATTTTTCGCTACACTTATTCAGAACTTTTTTATTATAGCAAGTTATTATGAAAATGCTAGTGGGGATAGGTTATCACCTTGGATGTTTTATGAAAGCAGTGATAAAATGACAGTCTCTGAGACTTATAATGCTTTAAGGATTATTGGGATTTTGCAATGTGTGTGCTCAGTTCTTATTGTCTCATTTTTTATTATGAAAACTGCCCCAGTTTTGATTAAAAGAGGCTGGAGGAAACATCAAAGATCAAATGTTCAAAAGAATTGCTTGAGTTCTATGATACATAAAATTAAAGGACTGTTTTTGACGTTGTATTTCACGTTAAGTAATATTGATGTACTTTATCATTTGTTATATATGCTATGCTCAGTATTTGGCATTCTCGTTAACCCATTATTTTTTTCTTTGAACTTACTTGATATTTTATATAGGTATCCATCTTTACAGAATGTTATTAAATCAATTGTCCTACCCCGTAAGTCTTTATTGTTGACTTTTATACTTATTCTTATACTTATTTATCTTTTTTCTATCTGGGCCTACCTAAGCTTATCCTATTACTATGATGGTAACTGTGACAACATGATTGAATGCATAAAAACCACTTTTGACCAAGGTATTAAAAATGGTGGAGGTATCGGCCAATACTTTGACCAACTCGGTCCTGAAATTCGTACTTCAGATACAGTCTTACGTTTTTTCTTTGATGATCTTTTCAATATAATAATCATGATTATCATGATGAACATTATTCAAGGTATAATTATCGATACTTTTGCAGTACTCAGAGAGCAATCTGATAGAAATACAGCTGATAGAGAAACTAAATGTTTTATATGTGGAAAAGATAAAGAATATATAGAAAGATGCACAAATAGACCATTTAGATATCATTGTGTACATGAACATAATGAATGGAATTATTTATATTTTATAGCATATTTGAATAATAAAGAAAGCACTGAGCATACTGGGATTGAATCTACAATACATGAACTTGTTAAAGAAAAAAATATTAGTTGGATTCCTCAACAACAAGGGTTAACGTTAAATGATATAGACGATACAGAGGAATTACAGATGCATCAGAAAATTGAAAGCATTTCTCAGACTTATGATAGTTTACAGAAAGAGATGAAAGATGTGAAAAAGTACTTTTATGATTACTTGGAGTCGAAAGTTGTTGTGAATGAATAGGCTATTTTAAATATGATTTTTAAAAAGAGTATTTTCTAGATAGTTTATGGATAAACAGAAGATTTCCTGTATAAACAAGAAATAGATTAAACTATTGTGGATAGTTGTGGGATTTTTAGAATCACACCAAAAAATTATGATATAAAAAATAGTGATCTTTACAAAATTTTATATAAAGACTATAACTTAAATAATTATACTAGAAATTTTATTCTATATTTAGCATTTGTCAGCACTAAATAAGCTATTTTTCTCAGCGATTCTTTTTTTTGTTCAAGAAATTTTAAAGCCTTTTCTAAGCTTGCATCCATATTCTGACTGAGTTTATAGCTTAATTTTGCCCCTTGTTTTACAAGTTTGTCATATAAATTCAAGTTTTTAAATCTAATTGCAAGACTTAAAGCATTTTCTCCGAAATTGTCTTCAATACTAGTGTCAATTATAAAAAATGTTGAGGTTTGTTTGTGGGAAGAACGGGATTTCGATGGGAAGAACGGATGTGTCACAGCCTATTTCTAATAAATAATTAATAACATCATTATGATTTCCACTGATAGCTAGCATTAATGCACTTTGATTTAGCTTTGTAACACTATTTATATCTAAATACTTCAAATTTGTTTGCATACTTTTCATTCGAGCTAAATTTCCACTTTGAGCTGAATTTAGCCAAATAGTTGATACCATTTATTAGAAAACAGGTTAAAATAATACAGGGGCTTTAAAACTATTATTTACATGTATATATGCTAAAAATCAAAAAATTATATCAAGTTTGCAACTAATTTATAATGGGCAAGATTTTTGTTAATTTGTATATAAAATTTAGGATTTTCATATTAAAATCGCACTTATCCTAATATATTTTAATAATCTCATTCAAACTAATTTACCCAAACAATGAAATCTTTATCATACTATTTCATACAGGAAAATAATACATAAATTTATTATATTGTACATGAAAATCTAAAAAAAAAATACAATAATTTTATACAAAAACAAAGTTACAAAATGTAAGTTTTCGTAACAACACTTAAATAAGCATAAAATCATTTAAAAAAACTCAGTGATTATCACATATAATCTATTATTATAAATCAAGTTGTGATAATAATTCTCTATACTTTTGGACCTCCAACCTTTTATCTTGCATATCTTTATCCATCTGATTAACAGCAATTCTTACTTCACTATTCAATTTAGAATAAGCCTGTTTTTGCATATAGCAATTTTCTATTCTTTTATATGTTTCTTCTAATTTAAGCCTCAATTGGGTAATTTGCCCAATTCTTGTTTCGGGAGTACTTTTTTTTTGATAGTTTATCGACTTGGAAAAGTCTTGAAGTAAAATTTTAGCATCTCGGTAGTTTGACTCAAGTTCATTTGACATGTTTCCTATACTACGAATGATATCTTTTTCATCTGAAGGCTTATCTATTTGTTCTCGCATAAGTGCTTCTTTTTCTGCTTTAAGCTCACTGTTTTCTTGCTTAAGAATATTAAAAATATCGTTTAGTTCCTGAATAGCATATTCTTGACTTTTTCCACAACCCATGAGGATATTTTTTAATAAATTTTCTAAGGAATGATTAAGCTTTTTTAATTTTGGTAGATAATTATTTTTAGTGAGTTTTGCGTGTTAGGATGGAGCTATTATTGAAAGGATTGATATAGGATTATTTTTATTTGTGTAGGCTTTATGTTTATCAATGAAGAACTTTAAATGTTATAAAATCAAGTTTTAACATATGCGGAGATATAAAAATATTGGATCATTTACTAAGGCAATATCAATTTGTAATATTATTATATTTAAAAGTATTAGCTACCACAAGAGATAGAAATACAGAAATGCTACCTATATGCCTAACTTAAAACTCAAATATTACCTTAGGAACAGAATTGATTTTCTAAATAAGATCAGGATCAGACTTCATAAAACACTACAAATACTTAAGACATCAAAGCACTGATCAAAAATGTCCTTACTATCAACATTGGGTAGAAAAAGAAAAGCACGCTATTGAAGATTGGAATGAATGCAAAACTGAAAAATATGAAATAGAAAACAAACTTAAAATAAATATGCGAATGAAGAAATTTTCATTATCGCATATCTTTTTATGGAATGAAGAATTTGAAAAAACACTTAGAGAAAAACACAGCAATCAAGAAATAATCAAGATCGACAGAGAAATAAAAAAAATTATCACGAAAATATACTATAAAAAAAGAAAATCAGCAATGGCTGAACAATAAGGTCTTCTTCACGTACTTTAGTCATATTATGAGAATTTAGTAAACCAATTTTAATTAAAATAAGTATTTAACTTGAAATAAAGTTGCTANGTCAAGCGATAATTTCTAACTAATACTCAAAGGTTTTCTTCACGTACTTTAGTCATATTATGAGAATTTAGTAAACCAATTTTAATTAAAATAAGTATTTAACTTGAAATAAAGTTGCTAATCATAGGATTATTGTCAAATACTATTTTCGATTTCTGATTATATTAAGGCTTTTCTATTAAAAAACTACTAGCCCTTTCTAAATTACTCAGAATTGTATGTCATATTTCAATAGCATTTAATACTAAAAATACCTCCAATTAAAATCAAAAAATTATTTTCAACATATAATTCGGTACATTTAAAAAAAAAACCTTCTGCAAGTATTATTTAACTTGTTATTTTTAGCATAAATCTAAGTACAAATATATTATTTAATCTGAAAATCTCTTAATTGAAACTCTAAAAAATCATAAATTTTATATTTCTAGTTTTTTTTTTCCTAGCTTTTAATATCATGCTTCCAATAAAGGGTATTAAGCAAAGCAAGCTTCTCAGTAAACCATGTTTTGTATTATTATAAAATTCAATTCTGTCTAAAACTTAACGTATTAAATCATTAGCTTTAATCCTTAAACTACAATTATCTTCCCCTTTATATTATTCCAAACTCAGCTATCCTTAATTTTTTCTCTCTATTCTCAAAGATTTTAACTCAATATTCATTGTCACTCTGCTGCCAATTAATTCTACATAAGTCTAAGGCCAAAATATAATAAAATTATAAAGTATGAGTTCCCAGAATAATAACACTTCAGATGACCTACCTAAGGTTCTGACCGAAAAAATCCTTAAACCCAATGGTGATTTGAGCTGTAAACACTACACAAAAGGCTATTTTTTAGGCAAAGGGGCCTTTGCTAGAGTTTACAAGCTCACATGCACAGAGACAAATGAAATGTTTGCTGGAAAAATAATATCTAAAGCAGCTCTACTAAAATCTAGAGCACGACAAAAACTCATGAGTGAAATAAAAATTCATAGGTCTCTTCATCATAACAATGTTGTGAAATTTTTTAATTATTTTGAAGATGATGACTATTTATATATCCTTATGGAACTGTGCTCGAACCAATCTTTAAGCGATATGATTAGGAGAAGGAAAAGAATTACAGAACTTGAAGCGCAAAGCTACCTTCTACAAGTTATTTCTGGAATGAAGTACTTGCATTCTCACAGAGTGATTCATAGAGATATTAAGCTTGGGAACATCTTCATCACAGAAAATATGGAGTTGAAACTTGGAGATTTCGGACTTGCAGCTAAACTTGAATATGATGGTGAAAGAAAACGAACCATTTGCGGTACACCAAATTATATGGCCCCTGAAATCCTTGATGGTAAATTCGGCCACTCATATGAATGCGATATTTGGAGTTTTGGAGTTTTAATGTACACATTAATAATAGGAAGGCCACCATTTGAAGCAAGTGATGTTAAAATGACATATCGAAGAATAAAACTGAATCTTTACAATTTCCCTGAAAATGTGACTATATCATCTGAAGCTAGATCTTTAATTACATCAATATTGGTTACTGATTATGCGAAAAGACCAACTTTTGACGAAATTTTAAAGCATGATTTCTTTACAAGAAATCTTATCCCAAAGCTTTTGCCTAGTTGTGTATTAGCAGTTCCTCCAAGTAATGCGTATGTGAAGCAGTTTGAAAGCCGTGGAAGAACTCGTAATCAAGAACGATCTATAACCCGAGCTTCAACCCATGAAAATATTGTCCAAGAAAGCACCCCTTCTCCAGGAGTCCATAGACCACATTCTAAAGACCCAGGTAAGCCTTTGTATTCAGAAAGTCGTGGTGTTCCTTGTTTTTCTATGTACACAACAGCATCATCAAATGGTCCTGATGTGTGGATTAAATCTTGGCTTGATTTATCTCATAAGTATGGAATTGGTTATGCACTTTCAAATTCTCATATTGGAGTGCTATTTAATGATCGATCGAAAATTGTTAGCTGCTTGGGAAATAGTATGAGATATTTTGATCCTGGACCAAAAGGAGATGTTTCAAAACTTATTAATTCAAGTGATTATCCACAAGAACTTACTAAGAAAGTTAAGCTTTTACAACTTTTTAAAAGACAGCTCAGTGCTAAAGATCCTGAGACTGGGCAGGAGAAAGTGGCTTATTTGAAATATTGGGTGAGGACGCCGCATGCTGTTCTTTTTAGAATTAGCAACAAAGTTATACAAGTTATTTTCAATGATAAAAGCGAATTGCTGTTTTCTAATATTAGCAAGTATGTTACGTTTATTGATAGGAAGGGTGTGACAAATTCTTTTGCATTAAGCACTGCAATAGAATTAGGAAATAGAGACCTCGTCAAAAGACTAAAGTACTCTAAAGAAGTGCTAATTAAAATGATCAAAAGTGGAAAAAACACTGAAATTAATACCTAAAGCCTAGTCTAAACCTTATTTAACCATACAGTAATCTTAACTCGTGAATTAGGAAATCATTAATATTAACTTACAGTAATCTTATCAAAATTCATAATTCTAATTATCCCCAAAAATATTAAAGATTTCTACAAGTCATATCAATAGATATGGAATCTACATTATTTTTAAGATGCAAGAATAAAGGTTTATATTAATAACATCAGTTTTTAAGAAAAACTTTGATGCTGATAGGAAAGAATATTATGGTGATAGTGAGGGAGAGAAATTTTGAAAAGGTTACTTTGGATGATTTGACTTTATTTATTCAAGATGTAAAATATGTTTGAATAAGATGCTTATATAAAATATAAACCTGCTGAGATAGTGTTTTTTATTGTATATATTAGTTTAATATTGAATAAAATATGTTTAGTAAAGTTTACATTAAACATGCAGTTATCATTATAGTGATTTTTTTTCATACTAAAATCTACAAAGAAACAGTTTTTATACAAACTTCCTTAGCATATCCATAATCCTGTACAATTTCCTACAAACCTAAACACTTATCAAATAAAAAAACAGTAATTTTACATTATTTCTCTATAAATAAAAATATGTAAAAAGTTTGCATCTTAGCTAATATTGACAAATTAAAGAGAAAACTGACTCTTTTATATAAATACCTCTTTGCATCTAGTCGCATATATCTAATACTATTATTATAAAGGTCTTTAATTATATCTACCTCAATATAAATATTCCTTATGCATCTCCTCCTTAAATATACTAAGTTTCATATGATTCATCACATCAAACAAAACAGCCATTTTACTAAAAAAATCCTTGTCTATATATTCACCTTAGAACTCATGGAGCAGTTAGGCTTTATAACCACTTCATTAAACCGATTTTCAAAACCTCTCAGATCGCATGAGCATATTTCTCTCAGATCTAAACTCAAAATCCAAACTTCAAATAACCCTCACTAGCTTATATCTTTACTATATTAAAATATATTATCCACTAAAGCTAATCTGGCTTCTTCTACGTCTTTTACGTTTTCTATATAAAAATTACAATTCAAAAGCCCTTACACGATCTGAAGGTGAAGGTAGGATCATAGATATCATAGGTGACCTTGCTGCTAAAGCTCCATATGCTGAAAGTTTTACATAAGCTGGCTTGAGATCTGTCATTTCATTAATAACTACTCTTAATCTTTCACGAGGAACAGAGTTTCTTAGAATGATGTTATTGATAACCATATCATGGCTTTTTTTATGGGTTTTAACAATTGGATAGCGTTTATTTTTCTCATCTTCAATGTGGTTACGACGAGAGATGTTAAAAGCTGTCGATCTAAACAGCCGGTTCAGTTCATCTTCAAGCCATTTCAACTGATCCTTCTCAAAAACAGGCTGCATGACCTTAGCAACATAATAAATCAGTGTCTCAAAAAAGTTCTGCTCACTTTTTGTACTTTTTCTCTGTTTGAACACATTAAGCATAAGCCGAGCATAATTCCTAGCCATAAGCCCTGCAAGAGTTTTAACTTTTTCTGTATCAGAAATCCGATATCCTGCTGTATGAGCCCTTTGTTCTTTAATTTCATGTCCTTGTTCTATTTTGAATAATGCGGTACAGTAGTCATAGGCACTTTGGACAAATAATGTCATTTCTTTTGAGTTGTAGTTTTCTAGAAAACTTGATGGGATAAATAAGCTAGGGTCATTTTCCTTTGCACTTATCATCTCTTTTATAGTGGTTTCTATAGAGTTGTGGAGGTTGAAAGGAACTTTTTCTTTGATAGACTGTTTACGCTCTAGTATCATGATTATTGTTATATTGACTAATAAATTAAAGTTATTTACTCAAAATGTAGCTGGTCCCGGTAAAAACTGGAGGAGCAGGTGGACTATTGGATAAGCAGGACTTCTATTAAGTCAGTTCTTCATTGTCCCGCAATTCTTTTGAGGGTTTTGGCTGAGGGAGTCTATAAACAATCCTTTGAATTCTTTGTAACATAGAAACACATAATACATTATCGTTATGTAGAAAGGGAATTTCAACATATAAGCATAATCATTATATTATAATTTTCTTCTGTACGGTTACTTTCTGAGAAATAGTAGGATTTTATAGATTCTAGAAAACTATCCTTAAATGATCCATAAGAGTATGCACATAACGCATATAAACCAGTTTTAGTGCATATTAGAAGGATATATATCAAGCTTCTAATAAAAGCATTATCCCTGACCAGATATCAATGAGCATTATGAAGATTCCTAAGGATATTTGGATTGCAGATTAGACTTTGAGTATGTGAGAGATTTTGTGCTTATCAGCATACGTCTTCGGGAATATCTGTTGGTAAGCATAATATCATTTTTTATTTGCAGTATTTCTCTAATAGGATTATTATATTTTTTTTAATTTGGGATTCCTGTGCTAGGAGTTTTTAGGATATGTGAAGAGGTAAGTTGGGTTTATAGATTTGATTAAGGTATTATAATTTAAATGATTATGATTTTTAATAAGAAAGAATTATAGTGTAAAGGAAGTTGATGAGAATTATTTTACAAATATTTTTATGAGAGAATATAAAGTGTTTTACATCTACTCTAGTTAATTTTATTAAAATTACTACTGGATTTATATCAAGCTGCATATTATAATCAACATATTATAAAGCATATAGCTTCGCCAACCACTATTGAAGCATTGAGAATAATAGTACCCTAATACCTTCTAGACTTAATCAATCTAATCTCATTACATTTGTTGATTTTATCACTTTGAAGATTAACAAAATCGTATTATATTTATAAAAACTAGCAGCCATCAGCATGACCATCAAGCAATTATTAATTTTTTTCAGAAAAAACGAAGATTTATCACTATTTTTTTATAGAGGATTCCTACTCTCCAATATAAGGGTTCTCAATACTCTCTAAAGGAATGCTCAAATCATCTATTTCTAGCTAGAAATTTCATTTAAAAACGGAAGTTTGACTTTATTACCAAACAGATATCCATTTTTTTGAATTTTAATGCTTTTGCACAACGCTTTTATACTGAATATAGTGATCAAACCTTTTCCACTCACAGAAGGGCTTATTCTAGCTAATCTTTATACGAAATTACTGTCTTCCCTATTAATTTTTATCCTCAGCATTTTTAGTGACTTTTCTTAGTAAAGGATATGACTCTTTGACAAATGTTGAGATTTTGATGAGAAATTATATGGAAATCAGCCTTGGAATAATGAAAAAGTTTTTTGTCAAAGATGGTGAATATTTTATGAGATTTTGGAGAAATGTACTGGAATTAATATTTTATAGGTTTTAAATGATGGTTAGATTTAAGTATTGATTTTTATAGAGTTTTAAAATTTTATAGAAATAATAAAAAAGCATTCCAATCAAAGTCATCTATATAAACGTTCAATTAAAATCACTACTAATAATATTTGTTAATATCCTCCTTTCATCATTTCCATTTTCAAACTATCATGCTTTCATCTAACTTCCTCCTATTTTATATTTACCTATTCATTACTAAAACATATTATTTTTATTTAAATCTTCAACTTTATCCAAAGCTAGCACCCAAGCTTAGTTAAATTTCTCATAATTGCTTTCATAACCCTCCTATCATACTTAAGCATTTGTATCAAATTGTCAATCTCACTCTCAAACCTCAAACTTGGAAACTGTATCCTCCCATCCAAACTCTCCCCTTCTTTCAACATACTTTCATATTTTTCACTAATACTCTTCCTAGTCTCTGTAGCGCTTTTCCCTTTCATTCTTTTCAATACCATAATTTCAGCTAAAGCAGCCTTAGTTTTTTTAAAATTAAAAATCGAGTTCTGAATCATTTCTTTATATACCCCAGGAAACTCTTCTATAATAATATCAACAATACTCTCTTTCATAACCCATAAATAAGTATTCATAACAGCAGTCACAGTATATTCTCTTGAAATCCTCTTAAACATTTCATAATCACCAAAGTAACTTCCTGGATTATCAACTCTAAACACATTATTTTCATGCTTATGATGAACTTTGCCTTTAAGTAAAAAGTATATCTCACATGAATGTTCACCTACTGAGTATATTACTGACCTTGATGGGTATTCAATTGTATCTAACAATGGGATTATTCGCATTAAAAAGTCTTTTCCTTGTTTATTGAAGATCTCAAATGCTGCATATGCCCCATCGTGGATTGATTGGACTAATTCAAGTTTAATATCAGAGTTAAAATATTGAATAAGGTCGCTTTTGTCAGTAACTTTTGCTGAAAAACTGTCTGAATTGCGACTGATGTAATTAGTTACTTTGTTTCGGAGCTCTTTACTGATACCAGATTCATCGGCAAAAGAGTCAGCTTTAGCTAAGAGACTATCACGAAATTTTGTTTTTTCGGTTAGTTCGGAGATTATCAGACTGATGGACCCAACGATAAAAGAGAGGAAGTATACAGAAAATACCATCCAGCACATTGCTACAGCTTTTTCTTCTTGAGTCCTTGGGACTATATCACCATAGCCAACTGAGGTCAATGTTGTTATTGCCCAGTAGACAGAGCATAGGTATAAGTAACCAGGATCTTTATCCTCAAATTTATACCTAGCAATCCAAGTATCTGAGTTGAAATCATTCATCTTGGCGACAAAATACCAAAAGCACGCAATAACATGAATACAAATAATAGTCCCAGTAAACATCGTCAAAACCTGCATAATCCTATGACTTAAACTAAACAGCAGCTGCAGCTGTTGAACAAAAGAAGAACTCCGAACATGCTTAACCATTTTCAACAGTCTAGCAACTCTAAAAAGTCTAGGTAGCACTCTAAGTTTTGTCATTCTAGCCAATTTATTCGTAGCCGAGTAGCCTCCAGTAAAAAGCTGTAGAATTTCAAAAGGAATACATGTGAAAACATCAACAATCAGCCATCCTTTCAAATAATTCAAAAAAATTTCCTTTCTTTTAACTACAATATTTCCTTCTTCATCAAGAAAATAAGTGTTTAAATTAAAAATAACATCGAAAGCAAAAATAGCATCAATTGCAATATCAACCCAAAAAAGGACATCAAATGTATTAGTCTCTATAAAAGCCATACTCAATGGGGTTACTATAGATACATAAAGCATAACTATACCAATAATCATATCCCAAAGGCCTTTTATCACAGAATTAGGGTCGATGATGCTTTTTGGAATTTGAGTAGTTGTATTTTCTGAAGAAATGTCTTCAATAACCCGACGCATGACTATAGATTTTGTATTAAAGTGTTTGATACGTTCGGAAAATTTTCCAGATTGTTTTTCAGAACGAATGTTGGAAATTACTCGTTTGATGCTTTGTCGCCATAAAGATTTGTAGTTTTTAGTGTTTGTATCAGCAGTTGTATCAAGATGAACAGAAGAAATCATGCTTTATATTTGAGAAAAATGGATTTAGGAAATCAGCGATAATTTTAGATTTTTTACTGATTTAGGCAGATGTTTTGTTAGAAATTATCTGATAGGCATGATTAGTTATGTTTTTATATTTTGTATTATGATATATTTAGTATATTTATTATATTTTTGATATAAGTTTTGGTAAAATTATGGAAACGATGAAGAGTTCTGCAAAATGGATTTTGTTGATTATGATTAATACAATTTAAGTTAGTTTTTTTCTGTCAAAGTTTTTAGCTTTTATAAGTAGTTATTTACTAGCATTATTATATACTCTGATGTTTGGGAGAGATAAGACGTGATAAAATTACAAAAAATCAGAAACTTATTCAAATAGGAATATACTAATTTTGGAAAGTATTATTTGATATGCACACATCCTCTTCAGTATATTTCAATGAATTTTCCTACTAAGCATTTACTTCAATTATCTGCCAATATAAAAATGCCTGACGTAGTATTCCGAGACAAAGAAAAGTTCTATCTTTTTCTGATTCAGGCAGGGATGTTCATATCTGAAAACAGTGCCCTACGTAATCTGTGTTCAGAAATGGTCTCCGTCAATTGCCCTAAGGTAAGATCAGCAGGCCATGATTTTACTGACATTCGAGAGGACCTCAAAGACTTTATTGAAAATTTCAATTCGCTAAGCCAAGAAGTTCCTGATAATTGCGATAGAATTTATATAGACGGATGCTGGGACATTATGCATAGCGGACATTTTAATGCTATACGTCAAGCGAAAATGCTTGGAAAAACATTAGTTGTTGGAATTCACTCAGATGAAGAAATTATGAGGAATAAAGGTATGCCTGTTATGAATAACGAAGAGCGTGTGGCTATGATTAAAGCGTGTAAATGGGTTGACGAAACTGTGGAAAATGCTCCGTATAGTGCTACAAGTGAATGGCTTGATTCAGTTAATTGTAAATACATAGCCCATGGAGATGATATTGCTATCAATTGTGATGGGCAAGACGCATATAGTATTTTAAAGTCTTTAGGTCGATTCAAAGTAATAAAAAGAACAGAAGGTATTTCAACAACAAGTATTGTCGGCAAGCTTCTCTTAATGACTAAAGAAAACAAGGCTGCAGTGTCTGAACCTTTTGTAGCAAATGATATTGTCTCCCAACCAACATTCCTCGCAACAACTCGCCGTATCTTTGAGTTTTCTAATAAGAACATCAAACCTAAAGGGCAAATAGTCTATGTCGATGGCTCATTTGACCTCTTCCACATAGGCCATGTAGAAACTTTAAGAAAAGCAAAAGGCTTAGGGGATTTTCTTATTGTAGGCGTTCATGATGACCAGACTGTTAATTTTTACAAAGGCTCGAATTACCCAATAATGAACCTTTATGAAAGAGTTTTAAATGTTTTGGCTATAAAATATGTAGATGAAGTGGTAATTGCATCACCTTGGATTGTAACTGAAGATCTGCTTAAAAGCTTAAATATAAGTCTAGTTGTTCAAGGGACTATATCAAAACTAGACCCAACTGTTACTCAGAAAAGAAAGCAAAGTTTGGTATATGAAGATTGTCAAGATCCTTATGAAGTGCCAAAAAGATTGGGGATTTATCAAGAAGTTCCTAGTGAGAGGAGTATTGAAACTAAGGATATTATACAGAGGATTATTGACAATCGGCTTAAGCATTTGAATAAGTATAGTAGGTCATCTAAGAAAGAAGAAAACTATTATACGGATATAAAAACGTATATTGAAGAAATTTAGCGAGTTCGATAAGATAATAATAAGCTAGATTAATAAAACTGATATGGGGATAAATTCACGGTTATAGTTATGGTTTTTATGAGATTTTAGATATTTTACGGAGAAATATAGAAAATTTATATTAAGTGCTTGATATTAGATGATCAAAATATTGGTTTGTGTAGTAGTCAGGTTTTTATTTGTTATTTTGAGAAAACTAGATTATTTTCCATATATTGAAATTTGAAATTTTGAAATTTTGTTATGCATCCAGTTAGTATAGATTTGAATGCTTTGCTATCCTAGATTACTACAATTAATAATTTTTATAACTGAAAATTTAAGCTAGGTCTTTTAATCTTGAATAAAATCTAAATTATATTTAAATGGAACGATATAAGTATTTTGTTCTTATCAATGCTGGCAGCTTTATTTAATATTTTCTCAAATTTTTGATAAAAATCCAATTTTATAAATAAATATTAGTAAAAATGAAATTAAACATCTTCGGGAAATTTGGAAATAATGAACAAAAGACTAACGCCCGTAGCAAAAGTATAGTAATGCTCAACAACACTAAGTCCAAAACTATAAGTTTGCCTCATCAAAACCTAAAAGCTAATGTTTTAACTCGTATATATGCTCAAGAAACTTCTCCAGGAAAACTTTCGAAAAATATTATTGAGTCCATATCTCCAAAGCACTTAAAAATGAGCAAGTTAAGCATAACGACCAAAGTTGAAAGGCCCCAAAAAAAACTACAACATAGATTTGTATCTGCTAAAAGCGAGGTTTTAATTAAAAAAGACCTCAAACAAAATAGCCTTAATGTATCTAATAGTAAAAAAGTATTTATGCCAGGCCATAATTTTATTTCAATTGAAAATCCAAGTCTTACTAAAATGAATACATTTTATACATTAGCTTCATGCAATTCAGCTGCTTATAATGATAACTCTGTGAATCAGTCAAAGTTTTTATCTACAAGTCAGATAGAAAATCCATCAAATAACATGTCTTTTCATACAGATGAATCTGAATATACTGAGTTCAAAGCTAAATTAGTGAAGATTTTCACAAATTTCAAAAACTCTCACATAGAAATCTTAAAAAAATACGATAAATCATAATACCCAAAGCCTCACTTTAATCTTAATAATCCTTTAATATAAATCATTTTAAATTCCCTATTTTTCAAATTTTACCCTTAAATCCTCCTCTATAAAATCCTTTCTATCAAAAAACCTAGTAGTATTCGTTTAAAATCTAATATTCTCATGAAATTTTTTTCAAACACTTAATATAATAATAAATGGAGTTAGAACTTGGAGCAGTTATCGGCTTTACAGGGCAAGTTCCCCAAGGCTTAATCCTTCATCCTGACAACGAGCATTTAATCTACCCTCTTGGGTCAACAATTGTAGTCCGTCACGTAGTCTCAAGAGCTCAATCTTTCTTACGCGGGCATGATCAGCGGGTGTCCTGCATAACAGTCTCACGATCAGGACATATCCTTGCGAGTGGGCAGCAAACGCATATGGGTTTCCAAGCTGAAATAATAATCTGGAACTTCCAAACAAAATCTCCGCTTCACCGTATGAAGCTTCATAAAGTCATGATCCAATCATTAAATTTCTCATGTGACGATGCTTATTTAGCCTCATTAGGTGGGCAAGATGACAATATGCTTATAATCTGGGAAGTAAGTACAGGGAAAGGTTTTTGTAGTACAAGTATAGGTCATGAGCCAGGCTATGATGTGAAATTTTTAAATAATTCTAACAACAAACTCGTAACAGTTCAGAACCAAATTGTCAAAATCTGGGAAGCTGACTATGTAGCTAAAAAAGTGAACTTTACATTAGTGAATCTTGGGAATCTGAAAAGGCAAATTTTAAATGCTGTGATTGACCCTACAGACTCTTTTGCATATGTGGGGACTAGAACTGGTGATATTTTGGAAATCAACTTAGAACGAGCTAGCTACAAACGCTGTGGTCCAGCAAGGAAGCTATTTTCACAAGGAGTCCAATGTTTAGCCCTTATGAATAATGGGGATATATTAGTTGGAGCAGGTGATGGGACTATAGCAAAACTAGCAGGACAAACTTTACAAGTAAAATGTCAGAGCGAAGTTCTAGGTGGAGTAACTTCAATAAGCTTAACTCAAGACAATACGCATTTTTTCTTAGGAACTAGTCAATCAAACATATATTTGCTAGATTCTGATCAATTGAAAGCTGAACTAAGAAATACATGCCATTATGATAGAATTAATGACATAGCTTTTCCTTACAACTTCTCAGAAGTTTTTGCTACGTGCTCAATGAATGATATTCGTGTATGGAATTCAAGGAACAGACAGGAGTTATTGAGAATACAAGTACCGAATTTAGAATGCTACTGTGTTGGCTTTTCAGCTGATGGGAAAAGTATTATCAGTGGCTGGAATGATGGAAAACTCAGAGCTTTTTTACCACAAACAGGTAAGCTCATGTATGTGATTAATGATTCCCATAGACATGGAGTTACTGCGCTTATTGGGACTATAGACTCAGCTCGTATAGTCTCAGGAGGAATGGAAGGTGAAGTACGTATTTGGCGTATCGGTAAGCAAACGCAAACAATGGAAGCTAGTATGAAAGAGCATCGTGGCCGAGTTTGGGCAATACAACTAAATAAGACTAATGATCTTGCAGTTAGTGCAAGTTCAGATGGCAGTTGCATTGTATGGGATTTAAAAACTCATACAAGACTTACATGTTTATTTGAAAGTACTATGTTTAAACAAGTCTTATATCATCCTGATGAAAGCCAGATTATTACGACTGGAAGTGATAGGAAAATCACTTATTGGGACACTTTTGATGGACAAGCTATTAGGATGCTAGATGGGTCTGAAGAAGGTGAAGTAAATGCTTTGGCTATTAATAAAGAAGGGAGTCATTTTGTATCTGGAGGGGAAGATCAAGTGGTTAAGATGTGGAGTTATGATGAAGGGGTTGTGCTGTATGAAGGGATAGGGCATTCGTCAACGATTTTAAAAGTTTCGTATAGTCCTGATCAAAAGAATTTGATTAGTGTGGGAAGTGAAGGAGCGATTTTTATATGGAATTTACCTTAAATAAAATTAGAATAGATGATATAGTTAATAATAGCTTGCTGAGGAGTTTGCCTTTAGATTTTGTTTGCATGATTATAATATTTATTTATAATAAAGATATGCTTTGTGCTGAAGTTAAAGTAGGAAATGAAAATGATGGGATTCTCTATAGGATTTTTATTATTTATGATTCAGTGTTATAGTAAAAACTATCAAATAAGTTTTGCTATTAAGATATTATCCTCAGAAATCACAATATTTTTTCCTAACATATAAATTAGTATAAATAATAAATGCTTAGTAACAGTAAAAACCTCAAAATATTTTTGCATTATAATTCTCAAGTATTTCAATATACAAATTATAATATTTTATACTTCAAATTTATTTCTTAACCTCTTGCCACATAATTATAATATCTCTAAGTCAAAAAACCTTCTCATATAATTTTATAAACCTTCCCTACTGCTAAAATCTCTCATTTTTTAAACCCTCTCTGACTTCTTCAAAATAATATCCTACTATCACTTTAACCAAGCATTAATTCTATGTCAGCTTTTTTCCTTTACCCTATTCCTCACATTTTCTAATGCATTTTTCTAAATATCCAAACTCTCCTATTCTAAACAATTTCCATACAGAAACAAAACATTTAGATTGAAAAAAGTTTAATGCTTTTGTCCATCTCATATGGAAAATATGGTGGATTATAAAGGCCATGAATGAACAAGAAGCTCGTGAGAGAATAAAACAAATGATTTCCTTCGTGCAAGAAGAGGCCAAAGACAAGGCAAGAGAAATCGAAACCCGTACTGAGCATGAATACAATGCAGCGAAATCCAAGCATTTATTCCAAGCAAAGGAAAAGCTGGTTGCTGAAAATGCAAAGAAATGGAAAAACCTTGAAATTAAAAGAAGGATTGACAGAAGTGCAGCTATAAATGCAGCTAGGATGGAAATCATGAAAGCTAGAAGTGATTGCATGAGCACTTTGGTTGATGAAGCACGTGCTGAACTTGCCCATAGGACAACTAAAAACCCAAAACAGTATAAGAAAATATTGGAAAATTTGATTGTCCAGGGCCTTATTAAGATGTTAGAAGGCCATATAAAAATTCAGTGTAGAGCTTCTGATGCTCATTTAGTTCAAGAAGTACTTGAGTCGTCAAAGAGGAAATATGTTGATATTATGAAAAGCAGTACAGGTAAGGACTATGATGTTGAGATAGAAATAGATTCAATAAATCTTCCACCTGGACCTGGAGAAACCACCCATGGACCATCTTGTGCTGGAGGAGTTATATTGACAGCTAATCACGGAAAAATTAGATGCATAAATACCCTTGATGAAAGACTTAAGGCTGTAGTAGAATTTAACACCCCAGGTCTTAGGAAATTACTTTTTAGCTAATTTAGTAATTTTTTGAAAGTAAGACTGTGATATTCATAATATGATGGCTTGTTTTATAATGAACTAAATGTAATTAGAATAATATTTAAATAAAATATGATTGACGATAGCCTAATGCGAATTCGATAGGGAAATATTATTATAATGTTTATAATACTTATAAGATATCTATAATAACTTAAGGCTTGTATAAAAGATATAACAATATGAGGACTTAATATAATTACGAATAGCTTTAGGATATTTACAGACTATATAATAAAATTATATTTTTAAAGCTGCTGTTCTATACATAAATCCAAACTCTATACAACTATAAGCATCTTCTTCAATAAACAAAGTTTTCCTTTATTTTACAATAACCCACATATTCTAAAAAGTCACAATCATCCCACCCATTTTCTAGAATAATCCCGCTCAACATCCAACCCAAATCTAAATATAATCCCTAATATCTATTATTAGTAAGTCTATTTTCTAAAATGAGACTCCAAAGATATTGACTATGCAGTACATAGAGTTGTTCTCACATTTAATGGCGACACTTCCATCAGTATTGCTATCCCAATAACAAGTTGTGCTTATATGCATTCCTGCATCTCCTTTTTGCAATATAACACAGGAAACACAGAATTTGAAATTTGTGCTCATGCTTTTTAGATTCTTGACAATATCTTCAGATAGTGAGGCAGTCCAATTTTGAACTTCGTCTTGATTGTATTCTTTATTAGCTAAAAAGCTGTTGACTAGCTTATTAACAGATGTTGCGACTTCATCTTTTAAGATAGAGAAGGACTCGTGTTGCATATTATTATAGCCATATATCGTTGAAGTTTATTATGGCATAAACATTTTCAGTGTTACAGTTTAAATAATTAGGTGATGATGCTAAATGATGATGTTAGGAAAGGGTTTTAGGAAGAATTTAAAATTATTGTAAAGGTGAGATTTATATTGAGGTTAGAGGCTGGCAGATTGAGGAATTTTTACAAAGGAGCCGCTAGTGTTTTATAATTTATTTTCGAAAGGGAAGATGATAATTATATTAAAAGGCGAGTTTATAAATAATGTATGATTGTGGGTTATGTGATTATGATAGAAGACTGGAGATATATTATAGGAAGAAAAAGAAGTGATGATATGAAAATTTAGACATATATAGAAGATTTCAACTTACATCAATTGTCTTATGGCTATTATAAAATTATTTGATATTATATTAAGTTCAATTTTTTATGTAGAATTTAATACGAAAAGTCAGTTGATTTTATGCATTATTATTTTTTTCAAAGTTCTCTAAAATGCATATATTATTAAATAACTGAAACACAAATTATCTTTTATATGAAAAAACTTTTTATTTAGCATAAAAGTATATGATTGCATTAAAATGACATAATATCACATGAATCTAAATTATAAATGCTTTAATTTTATACTCAGACATGCTATATATAAATGCTATGCACATAAAATATCATTTTACAACAGAAAATTCATAAATCGCAAATAAATTTATTCAATTCAAATAATAAAAAATAGGTAAATGAATACTCTTATTAAAAGCTCGGCTAGACATTTATATGATATTTATAGAAAAAAATTTATATACTTATTAGAGGATTTCTATATGCTGTTTATGATCTAAAATGCTTTAAGCCATAAAATTCATAATCCCCAAATTCCAAAATTTCTAAGCCATTTTAAATCTAACTATTATCTAAATTTCTCTCTTAATCCTCTATTCATCAAAATAAATCAAAATCATAATCTAACTTGCCATCTATAGTAAATCTAACCCCCTAAACAAATATCAAATCTAATATTCATAAAACCATACTAATTATAACTTAAATTGAATTTTGGTAATCGTAAAAGCCTTTTCCAGATTTCTTCCCCAGCCACCCTGCCGACACATAATTTACCAGCAAAGGGTTGGGCTTATACTTATCATCCCCAGTTTCTTTATGAAAGTTCTTCAAACTCTCTAATACAAAGTCTAAACCAATCTCATCTGCCATCTCTATAGGTCCTAAGTTCATTCCAGTAATAGACCTTATAGTTTTATCAATATCAGACCTCTCAGCAACGCCCATAGCAAAAGCACCAATCGACTCATTAATAAAAGAAAACATAATCCTATTAGCAATAAACCCAGGGAAATCTTGACAAAGGGCATATGATTTTTGAAGTGTTTCAGTAAATTCAATAGTTTTCTGTATGGTTTCTTGTGAGGTTTGTAGTCCTGATACAATTTCAACTATTTTACTTGCTGTAGGTAAGGCAAAGAAATGTAGTCCAGCAACGCGTGATGGGTTATCTGATGATGCAGCCAGTTTAGTTAAGGATAAAGATGTAGTTGTTGTGAGTAATAGAGTGTTTTGACTAATTATAGAGTCTAATTGGGAGATAAGATTTATTTTTGAAGTTTGGTGCTCGTTTATGCATTCGATCACAGTTTCTGATGGGCTGATAGAGTTTATGTCTGTACTTACGGAAATGTTAGAAAAAATCGAGTAATAGTCTTGATAGTCAATAAGACCTTTGGATATTCTTTTTAGAAGCAGATTTTCCATGTACATATGTGAACGTGAAAGCATTTCTTCAGCTGTGTCAACAAGTTTGACGTTATACTTGTTGCTTTGAGCTACAAGCATCGCCATTAGAGTCCCATGATTCCCTGCTCCTATGATGCCAATCATACTTTTGCCTTTCATTTTATAAGGGAAATCATAAGTTGTTATGATATGGATAATGAAGGTAGATTGATATAAATATTATGTAAAAGATATTTGATATTTAGTAAGAAATTATTTTTGAGGGATTTTGTTTGATTCACAATTGCTTATGCTTTATTATAGATATTTGAACTTGATTTTATTATGGTGTTTAGAACTTATATAAAAGTAAAATTTAGTCTTTCAAAAAGTGTGAGTTTTTAACTGTCTTTATAATACTCCTTACCAGTTTTTTTACCTTAATATCAATCTGTTCTATTTCTGGATCATTAAACTGCTTATTCAGCACTCTTTCTATCTTAAGCCTTATAACTTCCCACACATATAGCATATCTTACCACACTTCTACCAAATGCATTTTTAATCTCTTTTTCTTTAAAGCATCAACACCAAATTCACAAAATTTATCACAAATCAATTAAATTTTTTATAATAAACCTGAATCCTTATACACTATTTACACACAAAGATTGCATACCCATTAAACAAAAACCCTATATAAAAATCTCTCCAAAATTCTAAATTTTTTCTAATCCTTCTCATCCATACTTCTCCAATATAAATCCTAGCCACAAATGGCCTCCTTAGTAGTCACAGAAGAGAAAAACTTCAATCACATCCTCCGTATTATGAACACTAACATCAAAGGTAAGCAAAAAGTGATGTTCGCTCTTACTGGAATCAAAGGTATTGGGAAGCGATTCTCAAATCTAGTTCTAAAAAGAGCCGGCGTAGACTTAAACAAACGCGCAGGTGAACTGACGGAAGATGAGATTAATCAGATAGTCACAATAGTGCAGAATCCTGTAGAACATCAAATTCCTGAATGGTTTTTAAACAGACAATGCGACGTGGTAACAGGTGTGAGTAGTCATGTGGCCGCAAATAACTTAGATGCTAAACTGCGTGAAGACCTTGAAAGGATGAAGAAAATGATGTTGCATCGTGGACTGAGGCACTGGTGGGGACTTAGAGTTAGAGGCCAGAAGACTAAGACCACTGGTAGGAAAGGGAAGACTGTTGGTGTCAGTAAGAAGAAGTAATATGCCTAATAGTATGGCTTTTAGAAGAATTTTTGTGTTTTTCGATTGGTTGAATGGGCTTGAAGGGTTTTTGTGATAAAGAGAAGTAGTGAAATGATGAAATAGTTAGGAGATGAACTTTTATAGAATTTATAAATGAATTCACAAAGAATTTAAGTTTTTATTGCTGAAAATGAGTTGAATTGTTTCAAATTATGCATTCAAAATCTTTAACTTATTGTTTTTGCAATGGTAAGAAAAGCTTGAACTCTGGGGGTAACTCTTCTTCAGAATATAATCTATCAGAGAAATAAATTCTCCTCAATCGACAATTAGCATGCAATTGTACCCTGAGAGTCTCAATATAATTAGTTCCATAAGCCCTTCTAGTAAAATCGCTTAAATTAAACTGTATCTGATTCCAACCTTCATCAAGTCTCATAGGCATTGTGCATATAAATGGTTTAACTCTTGTTGTACTCTGATAGTTTGAAGCTCGAAACCTTCTTCTTATATTTTTATCATCTAAAACCTGTACTTCAAATGTAAAATATTTTTTAAGGTTCTTAATAATCATAACAAGAAAAGGGAGTTTGATACCAAGGGTTTGATTTGGGTCAGCTGGGCATGTTATAAAAGTTGTTGAAACATTTGTTCCCATGATTTCAAGGACTGAGCTTTGAATATCAGTATCTGTTATTCGCTTGATGTGCCCATTTCTCACGCTTTTATCCCAGATTTGTAAAGGTTTAGCACCGATGCTGTAGAGGATTGACAAGAATCCTGACTGAAATGTGTTCTTAAACATCCAAGTAACTGTTATTATTATAAAAAGGTATGGAAAAATGGGATTTGAAAAAGTAAGCACAGGGTTTAAATTTATAGAGAGAAGGTTGAAGGCTAAAGGATATAGGGAGAAATGTGAGGAGATAGACTTTTGTTGGAAGGTGTTAGAAAATTAGATTAGCTTATGAAGTTAGATAAGATGAGAATGGGCTGATTATAGGATTTAAATAAAAACAAATATTGAAGCAAGATTAACTTAAACGAAATAATCCTAGAAAAGAGAAGATGGATAAGAACAAATTAGGAGATGCTGATAATTTTTAATTGCAAAGCAATTTTTGATATTTTCAAAGAGAATAGAATTGATAATGATATGAATAAACTGTATATTTGTTATTTTCAACTGTTTTTGCTGATTTTCTTTATTGTATATTACTAATTTGTAACATATAACCATATATTTTTGCTTTTTCTTTCACCTACCATAGTAAATTCATTATCATATCTTTACTAAAAAATTATATACTTGTATCTGCGACCCCCGAATTCAATTTATTTCTCACCATAAATTTAATATCTTATTCTAACCCAATTCCCACATCTAATAATAAAATTGCTGGATATTCTAAACTTCCTACCTTACCTAATTTCAAAAACTCTCACAGAATCCACAATTTTTGCCTAAAGGCTTAATTTTATTAAAAATTATCTGCAAAATGGTGTCAATAGTCAGACATCACTGGACTGAAGAAGTAATTATCATATAGGAAGATGCAATTCTAACTGACTTAGTAAACCGATATGGTGCCTCTAGATGGAGAAGACTTGCTGACCATATGATCAAAGCCTTAAACATAAATTTTGACTACAAGCAATGTCGCGATCGTTGGCTAAACTACATAACCAAAACTCAAAGAAAATTATCCTTTTCTACACAAGAAATTTCTAGGCTTCTTGAGCTACAGTTAATACACGGAAACAGATGGGCTGTTATATCGAAGTACTTTCCACAAAAAGGTTCTGCTCAAATAAGAAATTTTTTCCATGGAACAATCAGGAAAAACATACAGAAATACAATTTTTCTAAGCCGCTTGATGAAAAAATACAATGCTATATGGAGAAAATATTAGAAAATAAAGAAGTTAGAGCGATGCTATTGTATAGGCCTGAAATAGTTAAGGAAAAACCGATTTGGAAGCTTAGTGAGGAAGCTTTGAATTTTGTGAGAAAGGTTCAGATTGAGGGTAAGATTAAAGTTAAGAAAGAAAAAAACAAAAAAAAAGATGATATGTGTGCTAGTGAGGAGATAGATAATTGTTATGAATATATGGGAAAGGATGAGAAGGTCCCACAAGNGGAAAAACAAAGATAATTATAAATAGTGGAGATAGATAATTGTTATGAATATATGGGAAAGGATGAGAAGGTCCCACAAGTATTTTTGTTTGGGAAAAATGGAGAAAATTTAGTTTTGAAAGGGTTTGAGATGTACTACTATGAGAACTGCGATGAAGATTAGTATTAAAATAAACACCTATATTATCAATATATACTTTATAATCATTTGTAATATAAGCAAGATTAATACAATGCTTAAAATCCTATATCTTAATTCAAGTTTAGGCTAATAATTTGTATTATATGTAAAATACTATTTTTTTTAATCTAGTTAACTAGTTATAACTAAACTAACCAAGTAAGGCATATCTCTTAGTTTCCTCATCACTAGCTCTTTTCCTATAAGCACCAGCTGCAAAAGCTATAATAGCCAAGCCTAGCCCAGCGACAACAGTCATACTTGTTCCATCATTTAGATCATGACGAAGGTAAATCTCGATTTTAGGCTTATTTGTTATAGAAGTAAAATATAAGGCATATTGTCTCATAAAGGGCTGACCTAAAACAATAAAATCATTAGGGCTTTTTTTGAATAAAAAGTAACATAGTCCATCCTCATAGTAAATGTAGTGCTCAGGTTTAACTACCAAAAGCTTATCTTCAATTCTAAAGTACACATCAGGGAAACTACTAAGGTAATCAGCATCAGCACACTCTTTAAAATATTGAGTTCCGATAACAGCATTATCTGAGTTTCCATCGAGTACATGATGCATAATTTGTTCAAGCATATTACCTGGAAGTAGAATCCTACTAACCCCAATATCTACATAACCAGAATATACAGGATGATGGAGTCTAACATTGTCAACTAATACTCTTTGTACTGGGAATTCCCAAATGTCCCTATCCAAACTAATGTCTTTGATTTTAAGAAGTTTTTCACTGCTCTTATAATCATTGTTGTCTTCAATATATAATTTTGATTTTAAAGTTCCATACAAATCCCCGAGTTCAAAAAAGCGCTTCTTTTTAACTAATTTAAATCCAGAGTCGCTAATATTATCCTTCGATGAGATCCCAAATCCCATAATCCCATTAGCCGACCCTAAGTCAAATGTTCTATAAGAACTGGCTATTATGAAGTTGTTTTTTTTCAATGAGTTATTAAGATATTTAAATTCATCCTTAGCTTTAAGTCCTTTAATATATCTTCCTCCATAATAATTAATTTCAGACTCATTGATTTCAGCTTTGAATGTTTTGCTTGATGAGGTATTGTATGAGTTTTGAAGCATCCATAAGTGAAAAGATGTGAAGTCTAATTTAAAGTTGACAGCCTCTGATTTGGAGCCAACTAGTAACTGGACGTAGTAATAAGCTGAGTCTAGTTTTTTTGAAACAAAATCAACTTTGGATTGAAGTATTTCATGTTCAGTTGCATTGACTGGAAGGACTAGAGATGAGTTTGTTGTATCAAAGTTTAAACTTAATGAGAGCTCGCTTGTTGCTGAAGCAAAAAGGAAGAGTGATCCGATGATCAGAATTTTATACATTATAAGCTTAAAAATATGGATTGGAATAAAATGATTTTTTAGACAGAAGGCTAAAAAGTATGGAAATAGGGTTTAGGATTTTAAAGGGTGTTAAGATATTAGGCATATATGATTTTCGAATTTTATTTGAGAGGTTATGCAGGATTGTTTATCATTTAAAAGTATTGGGAAATATTATAATGTCAGAAATGAGTTTTATAAAGAAAAGAGTATTCTGTTTGGTGAGAATATATGAAATATAAACTTGAATTTTACTGAAAGGGAAATTCTAGTTAGATTGTTTAAAAATTTGTGATTTCTGAAGTGAAGACAAGGAAATTATTAATGTAGTGAAGCAAGAAAATAATGCACTAATTTAAGGGCGATAATCAAATTAAAGATAAGGTATAAATATAAAGCAATCATAAATATATGATAATGCTAAACATTTGGGATCTTATATTGGCCTCTGTCTAGAATTTACAAAAATTCTGGGGCAAATACTATAAATTTCCTAATGCTTTTTTGAATGTTGAAATAGCTAAATAAAACTCTGAAGGATTACTCGAATAAAACTTACCCAGCTTGCTTTTCAATTTATTCTGCAGCTCAAAAGATAAC